>QLPN01009641.1:29993-68449 GCA_003314395.1 Albatrellus ellisii
ATTACTGCGTAACTTTACTATAGTTAGATCACTAGTCTTGTATAAATAGTTGACAAACTGGCGGTCTTAAACCCCAGTCTTGTCAACTTCGCAATCTAGGGATTCTCCTCACACTGCGCTTGACTTAAGCTCGCCATAACCTCACTCCTCTCTAAGAACTAAGTCTAAGAACCCTGAAAGTCACTAAAACATCTTACGCTAAAGTCAAACTGGATCTTCGTATCGTTATTGGTGGAATCATCCTCATTACTATATCGTTGATCCCACTCTTCATCGTCATCTGGAACCTCTATTACATTCATCAAGTCAATATCCCAAACTTGGTTACCAGGAGTAACATTTTAGATCTTCCCTAAGATTGTCCAATAGGCCGCTCTTAGCAGGTACACAGAATAGACAAGAAGTTGCTACAAGAGACAGGTATGTCAGAGAGGAGTTAGAGTAGCCGACGAGATACATACCTCAGCAGTAGATAAAAGTGCTGAGGTATGTGGATGAAAAATGAAAGGTTTATACAGCTCAATCACAATAAAGTTTAAAAGGAGCTTAACTATAAAACCAAAAGATAGATCCCAAAAAAGGGAAAGAGAGAATGGTGTGATCTGCAAAGGACTAGACAAATACTAATATGGATAAGTATGATCAGTGTTGTATAGTAGGTAAAATTGACAATGGCAACACTGAGGTAGGTGCATGTGCTAAGAGCAGCCTATTGGACAGTCTTAGGGAATGTGTTATCTTTTTCTATCTTATCTGATCTGATCTGATCACTCTTCTCCCCCTCCTTACCCATGGCCCACACTTTATTAGTAAGTGCAGTCTGTGCACGTCTACAGATTGTATGTCAGTAGATCAGTAGCATCTTAGAATATCAAGTGGGCATCTCTCTTTGTCTTCAGTGTGCCCTGTCTGCACCTGTCCTTACAATCTTCTTTTCAATACTCTCTTTTGTGCTCCTATCATGGAGTTTGCTCTCCTTCTTTTTGTCTGTCTCTTCTCAGCCCTCATCATCTACCACCACCTCTCACCATGCATCCAGTCTCTCCTCCCCTTCTAGTTGCATTCTGCTGCCTTCACTGCCACACCTTGTCTACCTGCACAAACAGAAGGTTTGCAATAACTATACCCCTGGTAACAAGGTAGTTGTTGTGTGCTTGATAAGCATAGTAAATATTCCTGATGACAATGAAGAGTGGAATCAATGAGATAGTGATGAGGCTGATACCACTGGTGACTAATTAAGGATCCAGAATGATGAGTTTAAGATGTCCTAGCAATGCTTAGAGTGACTTAGAGGTCTGAGAGGATGAAGTGAGATTGTAGGTCAAGCACAGTATAGGAGAATCCCTAGATTGCAAAATTGACAAGACTGGGGTTTAAGACCACCAGGCTTGTCCCTACTTATACAAAACAGAGCATCCTAAAGATAGTACAAGTAACTAAAGTTCACAGATCAACAATGATTGTGCAGTGATCAATGATGTCATGTGACTGTAGATGTATCCATCTCTCTCTTCTGTGTACCATCTACCCTCTGGTACACATCTTCTCTTCCTCTGATGGGCTTTAGCCCTTTTCACAATCTCAATCAGTCTTGGGCTTAATGCCTGTTTGTTTTACATCATTGTCACCTCTCAGTCTGCTGCCCTGCCCAGATTTCAATACAAAGGCAGTCATCTCAATGCACTGTAGCACCCAACCCACCACCATCATTGCACCAGAAGCTGTTTGTGCACAATGGGCATGGGAGCTGTTGAAAGGAGTGTATGGGAAGCAATCAGCAGTGGCTGCATTTGTCCAATTTCAATCTCTACTCACCTGCAAGTACAACATGCACTTGCTGCTCATGGCCCAACTGGATGCACTCCTGGTCACACAAGAGCATCTGGCATTGACATCTCTGAGCAGCAGATGTGTTTTATTTTGCTACATGCTCTCCCACCTTCCTGTGGTCACTTCACCTCTTCTGTCCTCATGTCTTCCAACATCAGCTGCCTCAACCTTAGAGACATATGTGGTCAGATCTTAGATGAAGAAGCCAAGTCCAAACAAGGCACTTGCTTTGGCACCTCATAACAGTTTTCTTTTTCTTTTTCTTTTCTTTTTCTTTATTTTACTTACTATAAGTGTAGCATTAAGTACAGCTGTGAGCTTAGCCCCAAGTACTATAAAGACTTATCCTTTCATTTTTTATCTTTATTTATTTATTTATTTACATTTACTTGCTAAGGACTATCATTATACAATTAGCAAGGACTTGTCTCATTTTGACTTTGTTTATCTTTGTTTATCTCTTGTTCATTTCATGCTTGTGGCTGAGCCACTTACTATAATCATGGACATGTCTTAGGTCATGTGACTTTGTTGATTGCTGTGCAATCATCATTGATCCATGAACCCTATTTACTTGTACTATCTTTAGGACTCTAGTTTTGTATAAGTAGTTGAAAGACTGGTGGTCTTAAACCCTAGTCTTGTCAACTTCACAATCTAGGGATTCTCCTACACTGCACTTGACCTAAGCTCATTACAAACTTGCTTCACCCTTAAGAACTAAGTCTAAGATCTCTAAGTCACTCTAAGTGTCACTAAGATATCCTAAACTTGTCACTCTGGATCCTCATTTAGTCATCAGCAGTATCATCCTCATCACTATCTCATTGATCCCTCTCTTCATCATCATCATCAGGAATAGTTACTATGCTTATCAAGTGTGTATCAATTACCTTGTTACCAGGGGTATTGTTATAGCAGACCTTCCCTAAGACTGTCCAATAGGCTGCTCTTAGCAATGAGTAAGTAGTGGCTCAGCCACAAGCATGAGCAAAATGAGATGTAAACAAAGATAAACACTGATGAAATGAGACAAGTCCTTGCTAATTGTATAATAATAGTCCTTAGCAAGTAAATATAAAATAAAGAAAGAAGGAAAAAGGAAGGTAAGATGCCTTATAGTACCTGGAGCTAAGCTCACACTTGTAGTAATAGTACTATGCCTTACTAGTAAATAAGATAAAAGAAAAAGAAAAAGAAAAAAGAAAAAACCATTATGAGGTGCCAAAGCAAGTGCCCCATAACAGTTCATCAACCTGCCCTAGAGTTTCATACTATATATACTGTACAACTCCTTGTTGATGTTGTTCATGTGTTTACTAATCATCTCCTTCCTAATTCATCTTATCACTTCATACACATATATATACTACTGTACACACTTCCTGTTGGACTTGTAGATCTGGTCCATGCACTATGATACTTACTATAAGTAGAGTACACAGTTACCATGACCAAATAAGAACTATTCTAGTTCCTCTCCACACATGGCCTGTCATCATCATTCCTAGTCATATTTCCCAGTTCTGATCATCTGGGAGATCCACTAGCTTCAGCACAATTGTCCTGTTTCCCTTTTCTTTAGTTGATTAGTTGTTCAGCCTGACTAGCATTGGCCTCACACACACTCCAACTCATGCACTGCCTTTAAACTATATATGCTGCCCTTGACATACTTTGTGCAGCATATTTGACCATCCCTATCATGAGTACTACCAGTCAGGACTGTCTGGGTGCCAATTCAGGGGTGCATTGGCAGAGGCAGTGGGGGATACCAAGCCATATGCACATGGGGGCTGTTGGTGAAGAGTGACTGATGTATTTTGAGGCAAGAGTGCACCAAATTTTCTCTCCAGAATCATAGCTTGTCTAGTCTCCAATCCTGACCTCAGCAGAAGACAGTAACAAAGAAGATACTGTTTAGCCACCCATGCCCACCCTACAATTAGGCTTTACATTACACAGGTACACCACTCACTCATGCCCACCTACTCCTGCTGCCACCAACAAGCCACAGGCCTTCCAGCCTGTATGAAGGGCCCAAAACAAGCACCTCATGCACTCATTCCTGGCCTTTCATGTGCATATTTGATACAAATAGTTTTTATAGCACACTGACAGAACCTATAGCACAGGACCAATACACTGCCAACCTGACAGCATCACAATGGCAGCAGGCTTTGCCATGTAAGTGGCACTACTGGCCTTACCACCTACATAATATTGGTCCCCAGTTTTCCAACAGGCCCTGCAGCTGTTGTCTGCATGTCTGCACCCCCAACCATGTTTGGCCTTGCCTGTACAACAATAAAGAGACTACCTTGTCACCTCTGCTCCTTTGTCCACTGCATCTCAGACACCAATGTGCAGCCCTCCATCTCAAATGTATCATCCTTGCTTTTTATACACTCCATTGGCATTTACCCTCAGCTAGAGCTAGATGCATCAAGCTTATGTTTTATTGACTCTGTCTTCCCCATCCACATTGGCATATGGGAGTGCATTCCATCCTAGTGATGTCCTGTTATCCCCCTTACAGCCAATTCCTCTTTCAGCCTGCACTACCACTACAGTGTCTTCTGCCAGCCAGCCCTCCTTGACCAACTCAACATCCTCTTTTCCTCCTTCCACTCTCACACCTTCTCCTCCTTGTCCTTTGAGCCTCAGACTAAGGACAGGGGCATGTTTGTGCATTTCCAGTATGCCAGTCCCAGGTCAGATGACATCCTTCACCAAATCCAATCTGACCTTCATGACCACATCTGGGCTAAAGGTGGTGTTCCTTCTTCCACTGGCTTGCATAGAGGCAACATCTGGCTTGTCCAAGGTGCACCCTGGCCTGAGGTTGGTGTTGAGTTCTCACATGTCATTCTCTCTGGCACCTGCACCCCACACATATATGACTAAGTGTGGTCTGTGTGCACACCCAAATAGTATAAAGAGTAGCACAATAGTGCAGTAGTAATACAAGTGGACATTCTCCTCTTCTTCACTGAAGTGTCCTCAACCAGTCCTTACTACTCCCCTTACCACTTCTTTGGTCCCCTATGGAGACCATCCTTTACATCATTCTCATCAGCTATTGTGTAGTTGTATTCCTCCTCACAGCTAGTTACCTACTGCTCATGCCAACTCCCTCAGACTCTCTTTATGTTTAGTAGGGTCCCTGGTTGCCTAGCCCTCCCATATGGGTTCTCATCAGTTGGTTTTGCTTGCCTTCCTTTACAATCCAAGATCCTTCTTACACCTCTGCTCTTTGCAGGACATGAGTTGCTACACATCTCCTTTTTTATATGTTGTTTTAAAGGTCCTGATGTTCTAGAGGGAGCCCTCTATCATGCATTCCACATGTGTATCTTTTGACTATTCAGACTATGTTTCTTCACCTACTCTGCATCAGCCATATGGTTGTATCTCTGATCTTTCCACCCCAGCTCCTGTTCCCAGAGGCTCCCTCAGTCACCATTGCACCATTGCCATCATTGAATTCCACACTGCAATCATCACATGTAATGTCACACATAGCCTCACCATTAGCTCCACCCACCTTCACATCACTTTTCAGCCACCTGTCCAGGCTCATGCTATTCATGACTGGATAACAAGGCACCCTCATATCATCTTCCCCATCTTCTTGGTACCTTGTCTTATACCATGAGCTGATCCTTAATTATGTGAGTGCACCACCACTTATCACACACCCACCAGATTTTCGACCTGATATGCTCATTCATGGTTGAAGCCAAGGTATCAGAGTAGCTCAATCTCCACCATATTCTTGCTACTTACCCCTTGAACTTTACCTTCTCATTGGATTGCCAGGGTCACATGCATACAAATGACTTTGCAGAAATACTCTTGATCATCTTTCTCTTATGACCCAGGCTCCCAACAGCACTGATGAAGATGCAGAGGGTACCTGGCAAGAACATTGCAATGCACAGAACACTATCAAGAATTACCTGGTTGATATGCCCAGTGAGTCATTCCTGCTCTGTGACAAGCCATCACTCACTTGATACAGCAACAATTGCATTTATACATGGTCCACAGGGCAGTGGGAAGTCAAGAATGCTCAGGCATATCCTCAAGGATACCAGGTGGTGGGTTTATCCCACACAACTTGTCCAACCTCTGTTTATGTCATCAATCAGCTCAACCCTTGTCATTGACTGCTCAGAACTCCTGCATGCAACTTTCAATATGTGCCTTGTAATTTCTCTTGCTCATCAGACTGGGTATTAGCCTGTTTTTACTTTCCTCAATTCCATGAACCACCTCATTGACCTTGGACTCACCAGTAAAAATGGTGCACATCTACACTTGATCCAGCATCATTTGAGGCATACATTTTGTAGCTGGATTTACCACTTTTTGAGCAGCTCATGAAAAATGCTCAAGGTGGTAGGTATGGCCCTCTGTTTTGACACTGTTACAAACTGCAAAGCAACACATGAACAGTTGCAGCATGCTGGGTATGCAGTTTTACACAAAGCAGAAGATGCACAGATACATGAATGCATCTGTATTGGCCCATGGTACAATGCACACTTGGGTAGTGTTGCTGGTGGTGGTATCATTGCAGAGCTCAGTGTTGGTGATGAGCCATTCTTGGGGGAATGTATATGGAGACACATCCCTTTTGCAATAATGAAGGTTATATAAAACAAGTGTTCTTCTGCACAAGAAATACCAAAAAAAAAGTCCTAAGAACAAGGACAAAAGCACTGATACCAGTCAGTAAGTAAGTTAAAGAATTGTATAGTAAGATCTCACCTCAGTCTCAAAATCAACATGAGGACTGAGGGGAAAAAAAGGTGAGGTATTGTAAACAGGCTAGATAAACTACCTGTGGCTTGGAACTGTATAGTAGTGGAGTGATCAAAAAAGTAGGTAGATATCATATGTTTCTCTGTAGAGAGGAGACAAAAGTTTGCACACACATCAGCTTCTGCCGAGTTGCCTAAAAAAGAAATAGTAAGTAGTACATGCATTGGTTTGTGATTTCAACACTCCCCCTCAAATGGCACATGTACAGCATCACATGACATGGGAGAAAAATAGCAGAAAGACATAAAAAAAAATGGAAAGATGGACCAGACAATTCAAGAAACCAGTAAGTAAAAAAAAGAAAACAGTATAGGACACTAGTGATGAGCATCATGCACACATAATGCTGGAAAACAACCATCAGTGACACCAAGTGAACACAGTGATATAAATGCACCGCACACAACAATCATCTGTAGCTGCATTAATTGCACATTCATTTAGGCATTGGACTATAGGGCTGGCTTCAGCTGACAAGGAGCAGGACTGATAGGATGAATAGGCCAAGACACAGTCCAGGCCCACCAAAGTAACCATGGAGGCATGAGTCACAAAGTCAGCATTTGGTGCAATTGATGCTATTCCTCTTTTTGCTCATCTGCTATAGTATGGTACTTTATTTGCTCATGTCCAGACTCCACTCCAATTCAAATATCCCTATGACTGACCCTGCACTGTAAAATTTCAGTTGTGTTTTGTTGTGCTCCAGCCTTGGAGCTAGACTTGTATTTAGATAGTGCATCACCCATCAGGAAAAAGAGTAGATTTCCCCTGTCCACGATTTGTCTCCCCCTCTCCCATCCAAGTCTCAAGGTGAAAGTGTGCACCCCATAAGTCATGTTAACAATTTCGCTGAGCATCCATTGTGTTGTGCTGTGTTCTCTATTGCATTGCATTCTCATTTGTGTTCTCCATTGCATTCTTTATTGCATTGCATTGTGTTACATGTCTCCATCATTGCCATTGTCACATTGTGCTTCCATCATATCTCAGTATTGTTGCCTGGTCATGTCACATTGTCACATCTCTTGCCCTAATCTACTAACTCTCTTTCTATTGGTGTCTAGGGGATCTTACAGCTTGCACCCCTCAGCATCTGCTGTGGTTGTGATTGTAGATTCCTCTCTTATACACCCACAGTACACATCACTGGAAACACCAACAACTAACATCAACAATGCCTGCTCAAGCAGTGCAGAGACCAAACCAAATCACAAAGCACTTGACCTTAGGGGAGGGGAGTGCTTTCATCAAGGCATCAGCAACCATTTTGCTGGTTGGGCAATATATGAGGTGGAGACTGCCATTTTCAATGACCCAACAGAGAAAATGGTAACATACATTGATGTGCTTTGAGTGTGTGTGGTACTGATGGTCCTGCAATAGGGCAATCGCTGACTGATTGTCACACAGGATATTGATTTGGTGAGTCAATGGTGTGAAAATTTGGCTGGCAAGTTGATCCACAGGCCTTCTTTCACAGCATGTGCTGCAGCAATGTATTCACTCTCAGTTGTTGACAATGACATGACCTCTTGTTTTTTAGAGCTCCATGACACCATGCCACCATCAACAAGAAATGTGTAGCCTGAGATGGCACAGCAGTCTTTGGCCATGCTGTCATCAGCATCAGTGTAGCCCAAAAGATGCTCACCACCCTCAAAAACACCATAAGTCAACCACAATTCCATGGTGCCCTTCAGCACCCTCTTCACAGCCTCCCAGTGCACACAACCTGGATTTGCATTAAAGCATGATACAACAATGATGGCAAACAAGATGTCTGGGCATGTGGCAAGCACCAGATACATCAGGGATCCAACCCCTTCACAGTAAGGCACATCATGCATCTTGGCAATTTCAGTGGTCATTTGTGGTGATTGGGCACTGGAGTAGTGGACCTGCATGTCCATCAGGATTGAAACTGGGTGGGCATCTTCAAGATTGAAATGGCAGAGTACAGTGGTGATATAGGAGCACTGGGACAGATGCAAAAGATGGTGAGTGTGATTGTGCTTGACTTCTATCCCAAGAAGCCAATGCAGTTCTCCTAGGTCTATAACCTCAATGTGTGCACACAGGCCAACCTTCAATGCCTCAACTAGACACAAGGAAGTTGCAGTGATGGTGCAATCATTGATGTGGACAATGACAATCATAAGGTCAGTGCCTTCCCACTTGAAGAACACAGCCTGGTCAATGTTGCACCAGTGGAATCCCATTGAGTCAATGAAGATGGAGGTAAGTTTTTGGTACCACCTACATCCTGACTGTTTGAGTCCATACAGCATGCATTTCAGGTGCAGAACACAATCACCCAGGCCCACAGGAGAATAACCCAGCAGCAGGCACATATAGATGACCTCATCATTGGTAAGGTCTCCATTCAAGTATGCTCCCTTGATATTGACCTGATGAAGTTCCATGTCCAGGTGATTTGCAATGGCAAGGACAACATGAATGGACTGGAGTTTTGCAACAGGTGTGTACATGTTGAAATAATTGACCCCAGGTACTTGGCTAAAGCCCTGTGCTACTAACCTAGCTTTGTATCACACAACATTGCCCACAGCATCTTTTTTAGCCTTGAAGACCCACTTTGAGCCAACAATATTGGCATTCAATGGTGTGCACTCAAAAACCCAAGTTCTGGCAGCATGGAGAGTGTCGAGCTCCTCCAAAATTGCCTTCTCCCACAAAGGCCAATTGGTGCATTTCTTGGCCTTGGTGAGTGTTCATGGCTCAAGTGCTTCAGCTTCACTGACCTCTGCTGCAAGTGCATACTCAAATAGGTTGTCATCTGCACCCTGAGCTGCTACTACAGTTTCAACTTTGGCAGAGTCACATTCATCATCAGCCTGTTGCTCCCCCTCATGCCAAAGTGTCCAAAGATGCTGCATGTCCCTCAGCAGGGTGCCAGGGATCATATATCTGTCTCCATGGCCTGCAGGGACATCATGAACAACCCAGGAGGGTACACATTCATGGTGTGGATGACTGGAACTTGCAGCTATCTGTGCAGGAGGCACTGCAGTTATTTTAGGTGCATCAGGCATTTGTGGAGGCTCCAGGGGCAGAACAACTGGAGCAGGCACAGGTGCAGGAGTTACAGATGGCTGAGAAACAGGGGCAATCACTGCTGGTGATCCCCCTTCATCAAAATCAGGTTTGGAAACCAACTCTTCACCATTGGGACACAATGATGATGTGAGGCATGCAAAATACAGGTTTTGCTCCACTGTGACAGTCTGGCATGCAGGCCAGAACACATGAGCTCCTTTGGAGGACTCATCCATCAGTGGCTTTCAGCCAGGATCCATATTCATATTTGTATTCATAATTTTAAATATTCTTATTCATATTCCTATTTGATTTAAAATTAAAGGAAAAGCAAAATAATAATTTAGTTTGAAATAAAGAACATCTAAAATTGCCAGGGTTTTAACTATTCTTAAAACCTGTAATTCAAATAGGATTAATTGATAATAATAGGTTTATTAATAAAAATAGGTGCAGCACCTATGCATAATTGAGCACCTGATGTATATGACTTTTGATAAGATTTATTATTCTGATTACTAAATTAAATATTTGAAATTTTTTATGGGAAAAAAGTAATAAAAAAAAGGTCATTATTTTTCTATTTTAATATCTTAATTTGAAGAAAACTTAAAAATCATGAATATAACTTTATTGATAAAAATAAAAATATGAGTTGAGTTTCAATCTAACCCTCTTTCACTCTAGGATCCAGCTTGGATCCAGAAGCATTGTGAACCCAGACTGGCATACCCCATTCCCAGACAGCAGACAAGTCAGGCTTGTGCCTGGTAGCAACTTTGTATGGCATTTTGTCAACAAGGGCATGTGTGGAGGTATGATTCATGAGCCAGCTGATGTGATGGATTGCCTCTCCCCACAGGAATCACGGTAAGTTGCTTGCATTGTAAGACCTGCAAGCAGGCTACTGATGATTTTGGATGCACAATCTAGGTTACTTACTTACTTTACAGCCATGTGCTGGAACGACCTGGCAGTGTGTAGTACAATATGTCTATAACACACTAAACTATGCTACATGAACACTGCCAAGGAGATGGAGCAATGTACATACAAGACTACTGTATTTAAGGAGTTGGGGGTGTGCCCCTCCTCTCCAGCTACTTTCCAACCCTTCATGAGCATGAGCTACTTACCAGCTATCACAAGCTACCAGGAGTCACACAGATTCTATGCTATGAGCCCACCACTACACTGTTTTACATCATTCTAATATCATCCCACCTTTTGTCTCCTCATTATGTGTTTTAGGCTAAGAGCCAGCTGCTCTGGTCTTACATGTCTCTCTATCTAACCACCTTATACCTTGAACTCACACAGAAGCCATCAACATTCCATACAGCATGCAGTAGAGCATGGATGTGTTTGACAAGTGTCCAGTTCTTGTGCTCAGCCACACCATTCTGTTGCAGCATATCATGTATGGTGAGCTTCTGGCCTGTACTGGTGGCCTCAAGATGATTGATGAATGCATTGGACAGGTATTTGCCACCACAGTCTCAAGTGAAGAACTTTGATGGTTGTTACACCACTCTGGGTCTTGCACCAAGCTTCATACTGCCGGTAAGCCAAAAAGACTTCACTTTTTTGTTTGAGCAAGTATTGTTGGATTTGCCCTGATCTTATCTTATCTGATCAGATCTGTTATCACTCTTCTCTCCCTCTACATACCCATGGCCCACACTTTATTAGTTAGTGCAGTCTGTGCACAATCTTAGTTTATATATCAGTAGTTCTATAGCATCTCAGAATAACAAGCAGACATCTTCTCTCTTTCCTCAGAGTGCCTGCACCTGTCTTTTCTCCATCCATTTCAATACTCTCCTTTGGTTGTCCCAACATGGGTGATCCTCTTTCCATCTTCACTATTGTCTTCTCTGTCATCATCCTAAGCATGACTGCTGCCCTCATCACCTATTTCCACTTCTCACCACACATCCAGTCTCTCCTCCCCATCTAGATCATGTCCCTGTTGCCTTCACCATTGCACCACATCTCCTGCACCAACAGGTATAACACAGTCTCATGACTGTAATCATCCATGAAGGACATGTAGAAGCAACAACCACCAAGGGTAGCAACAGGTGATGGTCCCCACACACTGCTGTGCACCTCTCCACCATACACAGTTGTGCACTCCCCCTGCTGGACTTGAGGGACTGGCTGATGCATTGCCTTCACATATACACAGGAGGGGCAGGTATCCAAGGGCTCAGGTGAGTCCTTTAAGGCAATACCAGTGACCAGACCCTTTGTAACTAATGTCTTTGTGATGGCAGGCAAGATATGACCCATATGGCAATGAAGCTCCAAGAGAGTCATTTTCTTGATGGCAGCAACTTCATCAGCATCTTGTACAGATGGAAAACCCTTCAATGAGAAATGAGCAACATGATATAGGCCCCTTTCTGAGTCTGGAATGGCTCCAATTCGAATACCATCAGGATTGGTGAGCACTAGTTGCCCTTCAGCAAAGACAGCTTGATAACCAGCTTGATCCAGCTTTCCAACAGAAATAAGAGTATATCCGACAGTGGGTGCATGAAGGGCACTGCACAAGGTCATTTGGGTTGTTGCAGTGCCATTTGGGACTTCTACCATCAAGTTGCCACAGCCAATAGCATTGAAATGCTGGTTGTTGGCTGTCTTAAACAGGCAAGCAGGTAAGTCTTTGAAATTTGTGAAATCTTCATGGTATGGTGAAATGTCACAGGTTGAACCAAAGTCATACAGCTCAACACAGGTACCAGCAAATGTTCCAGCCCCATTGACAGCAGCAGCAACATCTTGCTCTGCATCACATGACTCTTCAACCAACAAGGTGACCTCCATGACCATGGCTCTGGCCACCTCAGTCCCAGCTGCATTACCAGTATGCAACTGCACCACATCAACTTTACACAGCATACAGAGCACTTCATTGAGCCAATGGTAAGTGACTTCATCATCTTCAGAGGCCATTGTTGAATATTCGTACATACACACTACACTTCATTCAGCTTCTCACATACATACTATACACATACTATGTCTTCTAACTCCTCAGACTGCATATACCTCTGAGTACTCTCACTCCACACATACTCCAGGACAACACACATCCCTCTGCTCTAGGTAGTTGTGGTACTTTACTTTATCATCTCCACACCAACTCTACCTACACATACTATATAAGATGGACACACTACATATGATCTCCTCAGATGTCTTACACCTCTGTCTGATGTACCTGAACCATGTCACATTGCCTTACTGCACATGTGACCACTTACCACCTGCTGCAGCAATGCCACTGCCTGTCTCACTCATTGCTATGAGCTTCTCATATATGCTAACACTTGTCTATATATTGGCTGCAACTGTCTCCCATATCCTGCACACACAGCCATGATGTGAACCTCTTTTTTGACTGTAGCCTCTTCATTGTTGCTGTCATCAGACATGTCAACTAGGCCAGGTAAGTCATCAAACTCATCACTGGTTGGGTCCTCAATGAGAGAGGCACCCATACTAATATTGATCTCATCCACTAGACCAAAAAGTTCATCTGCCTCAGTGACTGCCCAAACACTGTCTCCTTTGTTGTCATCAGGTTCAGCTGAGTTAGCCAATCCACTGTTTTGAGCCACATCTGCTTGCTGACTCTTTGTGGCAGGTGGTCTTCACAACTTCAGGTATTGAGAATGCATGTGCCCAGCTTTGCTGCAGGACCAGCACACACCAGGGGTGCATGGCCTTTGAGTCATAGCCTGGGTAGATGCCAGGGCAACATCACTGTTGTCTCTTCTGTCGTGGCACTGGTAGGTCTTGTTTTCTCAGGGGCCAATGTTGTCACTGACAGAATATTCATATTCTTCACCAATGAGGTGGGCCAAAGTCTTGGGCTCCATCTCATATGAGGGATTTTGTGCAACAACAGAAGCATGTACACCTGATGCAAAGTGTTTTAACCACTTTGGAATCACATTCAAGATTGTTGTGCAATAGTCCAAATTGCAGATGTCAACACTGCAAGAGACAAGCTCTTCACACTTTATTCCAAGGTTAATTAGGAAATGCCAGACATCAGCACCAAGTGGACAATGAGACAACATGAAAGAATTCCTCAGTTCAGTACAGGCAAATAACCCCTTCTGTGTGTACTCTTCTGAGATTGCCTTCCACTTCTCTGCAACTGTGTCAAGCTTTCATACACAGATGACTGCTGAGTCAGGAAGCTTTTGACTCAACATGTAATGGGCAACCCTCTCTTCCTTTTCCTATGCTGCAAGAGCTGTGATTTCATCTGGGGTAGAGGAAGAACTGACAGTTGGCCTTGGAGTGGTGCCATCAAAATGGCCCCAACAGTCATGTGCAGACAAAGCTTCTTTGAAACATATTGAGAAAATGGCCAAATTGGAGCCAGTAGGGTCAAGTTTTGGGACAGATGAGGGAAGTTAGTCACTGGGGGTATTAGAATGTGGAGATGACATTTCTGATGTAATGGCATTGGCAAATATGACAAAGTTTTGTTTGTTTTTAAGCAGGGGCAGGGCCCATAACCATTTGCAATAATGAAGGTTATATAAAACAGGTGTTCTTCTGCACAAGAAACACCAAAAAAAAAAAAGTCCTAAGAACAAGGACAAAAGCACTCAGTCTCGAAAACAACACAAGGACTGAGGGAAAAAAAAGGCAAGGTATTGTAAACAGGCTAGATAAACTACCTGTGGCTTGGAACTGTATAGTAGTGGAGTGATCAAAAAAGCAGGTAGATATCATATGTTTTTCTGCGGAGTGGAGACGAAAGTTTGCGCATGTGTCGGCTTCTGCTGAGTTGCCTAAAAAGGAAATAGTAAGTAGTACATGCGTCGGTTTGCAATTTCAACAATCCCACTGGTCCTAATGACAAGCCGACTGGCCGTGACCCTGAGAGGTTGCCAAAGGCGATACAAATGGAGATGATGAAGCTGTGAGTGCCCTCCCAATTGTAATTCTCCAGAATTTTGCTGCACTTGCAAGGCATGAGCAGGTGGCGGATGTCCTAGCACAGTGGGCAGCGGCACTCGTGGAGAGTCAGGTGTGTTTATAATTTACTTATACGCACCCTGATGTAATATTCAATCACTGGGAGGGCAGGTGGCCCATGTCATCATAGTGAGCCATAATTGCAAGAACTCGAAAAGGCTCGCGAAGGGTAAATTTTCACATTTCATAGTTTTGTACTGGTGTCTTGGACGATGTGATGTATTCATTTATAGCTCTGCTACCTAAACCATCGACCACAGTTATGCTATCGGATGCCGACAACGCAAGCACATTGCAGTTTGTATGGCAACGATTGGGTGAAACAGGTCTGCAAGATGAGATGATGCCCAAGCAGACTGTATATGTTGAGCAGCTCGAGCAAGCGATCTTTCAACTGTATGTCTTCAGAGCCCTTATTTTAACACGCCTGACATATATTTCTGTGAACAAAATGTGACCCATGCTCTTCTGTTTTGTAACTTACAGCTTGGTGCAACTAGTTGATACACAATGTGCGCAATGGACCGAGCATTGAGGAAGCCGTCGAGGAATCATCGACAGACATGTTGGAGGACTGCGTAAAAATGCGTTCGGTGATGACGCAGAGGACACGCAATGGCTACCTTGGAGTCGTGAACAGGCATGGGCCATGCTGAAGGCATTGGCGATTTCATGACAACATTCATTTTTGCCCCTTCATGTCATCATACAAAGCTTAAATGCTCATGTAAATGCATCTGAATAGGCATTATACCATCTGTTCAAGGGTGACGAGGCAGCACTCCAGAGCATGGAGCAGGCTGACTTGGTAGCAATTGTTACACAGAATGGTCAGTACCACAATCAGTCTCTGCTGACAAGTGTGCTGAAGTGTCTTCTTGTTTCAATCACAGGCTGCCCATCTGTGATTCATATGGGAAAGCCTGTGTACCCTATGTACTTAAGAAGCAATTCATTGGTGGTGCATTTAGAAATCTATAGCAGAGGAGCTCAGTCAATAGCAGAAACAACTAAGAGAGGATAGCAAAAGTTTGTAGGTATTTATATGCATGGGACATATTACTTGAACAGAATCACATGCAGATGTATACACAATCACATGTGATTGTGTATGCTGCAGACAGTATCAAGTGAGGTGGATGAAACATATAGAAAAGATGACACCTGTCATGTGTATGCGAATAGACAAATATCTTGACACTTCATCTCAGATATAGTTCCGTTTTCAACAGTGTGTTGCTACATCCGTGCTTGGGGATTATATGGCTGACATGGTATGCCGTGTTATGAGACCCGATCCTCCAGGCTACGCAAGACCTTGCAATGAACATGAAGGTGGCTGAAAGTGCAGAGGGTATGGTCCACTCCTGTGAACGGAGTTGGCTACGCTGCAAGGCGTCGTGAGTGGAACAGGATGTACGGAGGGGCGTTGGTAGTGGCCGTGGGTGTGGATGTGGGAGGTGGTGGTGAAACAGGGTGCAGCATGTGCATAAACGAATGAAGGAGGCGCAGGCCAAGCTGGAAGCGCTGCGACGGCGGAACGAGGAGTCGAGGAAGGTGTCGGCGAAAGGGGAATGGAATTGGGAAGACAGGTAAATGAACGTTACAGTTGTGTAGTAGTGGTAGCACTGCAATAGACTGCTGTGTTGACTGGCGAGATAAAAGGGTTACGTCAAAGGCAGACACATGTCGTCTATGATAGGTCCCGACGATGAACACCGTGATAAAAGACGCGGCATCAAAAGCGAGTGCGTTCACACCTCGCATGTGACGCCAAGGTGCACGCCTGGCTCGATGAGAGGTAAAGCAGGACTCCTGCTCAGGGCACGACATACCCAAGTGAACGCCAAGACGACTTACATGGACCAGGAGCTGATTCTGGCCGTGAGAGGAACCAGTAGAATGGCACAAGACTTTGGCGTTGGAAGTCCAAGTTGCCAGTCAAATCTCATGTTAGCCGACATGCCTTGGTGGTCTCCCCCGCAGAATATCGTATATGATCACTATCCTGCGCAATTTTGCTTGGATCATCAATTTGTTTAGAACACTTGGAAACCCCTATCAAATGGAATGAAACCATAGCCCAGACCATCACAGGAAAACGAAATACCCTCGGGTTTGGTTAAGCTCATGGGCACGTGCCTATCATCATCGCAGGGTCAACCCAGCTGACACTCGATGTTGTTGTATTGTGAGGGTTTATGCACAGAAAATACTATCATTGTAGACCAACGTGTACATCACCGCTCGCGGAATGCCTGCCGCAACGTATTTCTGATATCCTCATTGAGACCAGTAAACGTCTTCTTCGACACGACTGGCTCTATCCGGATATTCGGGGGGTAGGATGAGCCAGCTTCTTCCTTGCATTTTATAAGGATCTCAAGGAGTGTTGGTGGATTTCGAACGTTTTTTGGCAGCTCGTCATATATTTTTGGCGAGGCCCGACTGGTGACTTTGTTGCGAGGGACAATGCGGAAGGAGCGAGGGATGGTAGGTCGCATGCCTTCGAGTGACGAGGCTCTGTATGCTTGACGATGGGTCAGAGAACGTGAACTGACAGAAAGAAACCAGCTCACTGGAAAGTGTTCGCTCGAGGTCAAACGCTTGACGTCGCGGACGCAAGATGAAGTGGTGGGAAATAGCCGAGGGAACGTAAGTGGTCATGCGTCAGGCCGCGTGACTGGTCGAGAATGACGCGACTGGCGCGTCGCGACAAGGTTTCTGCACCGTTACCATCCACCTTTCTCTCTCATGGACAATGCAGCAGGATCATCAAAGTCTACAGGAAAGCGACAGCCCAGCCGGAAACGTAAGGTCAGCGATGATCCAGTTTCAGAAAATCCTCGCGACACAGCACCTGGACGATCCAGCGTCAAGAAGCGTGCCTTTAAAGCAAAGGGACAGGATTCGCGGGTGAAGAAAGACTGGCCAGTGTACTTCCATAACGTAAGATACTTGACACTGTAAGCGCCTTCGTCTGACTGTGCACCGCGATCCAGTTGTTCAAGGTAGATTGGAGTTGGAGTTGCACATGTATGAACTCCTAATATATTGACAGTCTCCTATGCATATTTGCTTAGATATTCAAGGTATCCAAACCACATGCTGTGCATCTTGACATGCTGAAGTTCGAGTTCGCAGGCTTTGAATACCGTGCTTGCATTCTGCACGTCCCGGAAACAGCTTGCGACGACATATCCCATCATCAAGGATTCTGTAGAAAGATTATTGAAAGAGTAATCCCCAGGACTGTTCGATATCCGGTCTGTAATGAAGCTGACAAAATATGACTAGACCACTTGAGATGACAAAGGTTGCGGAACTGAAGTGAGGCTTCACTCTCCGTCGACCGACTCTATAACTGAGTTTTGTTTGTTGACTCGAGGGCTCTTCTGCCGAAAGTCGTGACGTTTGCGTACAAGCCCGAATCTTTAGTTCGTATCAATGATACGCAACATTCTCGTCAAAGAGACCCTCCTCCCGACTTTGGCAAGTTGGACGACTTTGGTGCGTCAAATATACAACGCAACCCATATGAAGGACAACAAGATTATCTCCTCATCCTTGAATTTGCGGTCAACGTCAGAAGAAAGCATGCTAAAGGCCTTGCGTAAGTATCCAGTTCTACGCCATCTGTTTGGAGTCGCGCTGACATATTTTCAGCACACTCATTCCCCCGCCTGCCTTGACCCCCGAAAAAGTCAAGAAACTGATCGAAAATCGAAATGCAGTGTTTTCGGATGCCGTAGACGAGTAAGTAAACCCACAATTCACTTTGTATCTTGTGCTCATGAGTCTTAATGTTTGCTTAACTAGATTGTTGAATGCTACTTCGGAAATGGATGACCCCGTCGCTATGCTCCAGGCTGCCGCGACTGGGCATGTCCCGGTCAACCCTTCACAAGAATATCCGAGGTTCAGTGATGCTGACGATCCAGTCACTGTTCCTGACCCGGAGGCGCGCCGTCCAATTGATAAGATCATCAGCGAAATAAAGGACAAATCATGGTATCATGACCAGATCGTTGCCAGTCGAACATTTGAACCTCGAGACGGGCAGATTGGTTAGTCGTATCAATTATATGTCGATAAAATTCGTCAATGTTCATTGCTTCTGTTGTTTCTGTTTTAGGAACGCTCAGCCCTCCGCTGTCTGACACTATTCAACACGCCATGCAGGTGTCACGAAATATCACGAAGTTGTATACGCATCAAGCTGCTGCCATTGCTGCGCTTGCTCGGAATAAAGATGTCATAGTCTCGACAAGTACTGCATCAGGGAAATCCGTCATATATCAGGTCGTGACATCTCGTTAACACTGTTCTTCCGAATGACTAACTCTGTATGTTAGGTCCCTGTCCTGCAGTTCCTTGAGGCAGACGATTCTGCAACAGCCATCTTCATCTATCCGACAAAGGCGCGTACAATAACATGTGGAATGTTACCACGCTCATCCCGAGATAGGCCTTGGCGCAAGATCAGAAGGCAGCGATGGAGCAGCTCTTGTGTGCTTGTCCCGGCTTGGAGCATATCAATGTAAGGCCTTTTTTAGTTATTCAATTAGTACTTCACATTCGATTCTCTCTTTTGGTCCACAGGTCGCAACCTACGATGGTGATACTCCGCAGGACAATAGACCAAGTATGTAACATCACTGAGTGCACAGGCGTTACTCTTTTGTATCGATATTGATTGGCTGGTTGGCAATGTTCGTAGTCATACGGGAAAGTGCATCAATCATCTTCACAAATTTTGTATGTGCCTTCGGTAGCTTGGTCGATCTCTATGGGCTTATGTATATGATCTCAAAGGACATGATCCACGCCTCCGTTTTGCCCCATGAAGATATCTGGAGAAGGTCTGATTTTACACCAGTTACCGCGTTGGTCTTTGCTAATCCTACTATAGATTTCTAATGAATCTCAAACTCATCGTTGTGGACGAGCTGCATTACTACGCCAACTCCTTCGGGAGGTAAGCATTCAAGTGTTGTAGGACAGGTTTGTGCTTAACGTGCCACAGCCATGTCGCTTTGGTGATGAGGAGGTTACGAAGAGTTTGTGAAGCCGTCGGCAGTACGTTTGTCTGCTATATCCGTTTTCACACTCGTCGACTCTTCCCTTCTAGACAGACGTGTGCGTTTTGTGTCGTGTAGTGCAACTATCAACAAGCCGAAAGAGCATATGAGGTCAATTTTCGGACTTGAGGTAAGCTCGACTTTTGATATGTTTGTATTGAGCTGAGAGTCGGTGGTTCCGTCATGTTCAGGATGTCGTGGTGGTGACGGAGGATGGCGCACCATCAGGAAGAAAGGATTTCCTTGTGTGGGAACCGCCTCTTGATCCAGACCCCTATGCGGGGCATTATAGTCCCCTTGCAGAGGCCACAGGCTTGATGAGGTTCCTTATGAAGCGTGGAGTTCGAGTCATACTGTTTTGCAAGGTAACACAACCTTCGAGACCTATGACCAGAGTATGTGGCTGACCTGTTTCTTCTACAGATTCGGAAGACGTGCGAGCTGGTGCCCTTACATTCGTCCTTTGTATCATGAACCACAGTTTGATTGATTCTATAGGCTATAAAATCAATTCGTACCGATCTCAGTGCCGAAGGGCGATATGATATCTTGGAGAAAGTGAAGCCATACAGAGGAGGTAAAAAGCTTCTTCCGCTTAATAGCGACGCTCACTTAATCGTTGCTCTTAAGGCTACTCACAAGAAGACAGAAGGACGATCGAACATGAAGCATTCTCTGGAAACTTACTTGGACTCATTGCGACCAATGCACTAGAACTGGGCGTCGACATTGGAGTATTAGATGCCGTCATCATGCTCGGCTTCCCTTTCAGTATTGCCAGTTTTGTAAGAGGCGTCGGTGATATCCGTCGATATTACACTCACGTTGAAACAGCGGCAACAAGCTGGACGAGCGGGAAGAAGGGCCCGTGATGCATTGGCCGTGTTGGTCAATGATCGCACTGTCATTGGCAGTTACTATACGGAACACCCAGACGCGTTGTTCGACCATCCCGCCGAGGAACTCATTGTCGATGTGGAGAATGAGGTAATCCTTGAGGCTCACCTCCAGTGCGCGGCTTTTGAGATGCCAATGTGCTTCGACGACGAGAAATGGTTCGGTCGCTCCACGAAGAAACTTTTACAGTCAAAGCTGGTGACAGATAAAGAGGGCTGGTACGTTAATTAGCTAGACTTCTGCTTTGCCTTCACCCTGTGACACGGTCACGGCTCAGGTACCATACACACCCGAAGTTTCTGCCTTATCCTGCGAAAGACGTTTCTCTTCGCGGGGCGGATGAAGACAAATATACAGTGCTGGATGTATCCAGGATCGACAAGCCGGGCGGAGATGTCAAGGTCCTCGAAGAAGTTGAATTCTCAAGAGCGCTATTCGAGTTATATGAAGGAGCTATAGTAAATATTCCATGCATAAACGATTGTTGACACCGTCCTGACCAAGTTGTTGCAGTTCATCCACCAGGGACTGCCGTACTTGGTATATGATCACAATTCTACTTCGTTTTGGCCTGGCTGACCAGTCTATAGGTCAAGGACATCAGCCATGACCTGAAACATGCCAAAGTAATTAGATCAGATGTGAACTGGATAACATTTCCTCGGTACTTCGTCTCCTCATACATGTATCCATTGGCTGACTATGGGCTTTCAAAATCAGAGATTTCACGTAAGGAATCCACTGTTGACTGCATCCAGGTGCCAGAGCTTAATTTTCGTTCAAAGCGACATTGATGCCGCTCAGACCTATCGTATCAGAGAAATACTTAATTCGCCGCGAAGGGCGTTCTATGGACGTGCGTACTATCATTATAAAGACTATGTGCTGAAACGAACTGTCCTGTAGATGTTCACATCAAGACATCAGTTTTTGGTGAGTCAGCCACTGCCTCCTCTCACGGATCATCATAGCGTTTCCGCCTTCAGGTTATCGCAAGATTCGGTAGCATCATACGCCTTTATGAAGCTGTATATGAGCTGACGCACTCGTCTTAGGAATTCCATCATCCTGGATGTCGTCGATGTCGACATGCCACCTTATGAGCGGGACTCTACCGGGCTCTGGATAGACCTATCACCAGAAGCACTCAGACTCATGAAAGAGGAAGGGATCCAAGTTGCCGCCGCTCTGCACTCGGCCGAGCACGCCTTCCTCAACCGCTTCTCCATGGCCGCGGATCTCAAGACCGAGTGCAAAAATGCAGCGAAAGAGTTCAAGACGAAGAACTCCACCCGAAAACGACCTGCGCGGTGAGTACTTCCAGGCGTGAAGCGTGTCTTACCTTGGGATGATCTGATGCGGTTCAATGGAAGCCTGATATTCTACGATATCCCCGGAAAGGGTGTCGGCGTCGCAGCAAAGGCCTTTGACCACAGTAGGCCATTTGACATTCAGGCTTTCGCCACGCGGAAGGTACAGAACCTTATTTATTTATTTGCAGCATCCAAAATATTGCGCGATGCCCTAGCTGCCATTGAATCTTGCAGCTGCTCCGATGGCTGCCAGCAATGTATGTGATTATTCTGAGTCGAGCATGCTTCGTCGCACTGATGGTGGCACAGGCATCGACAGTCCCAGGTGTAAAGAGAACAACGAAGTCCGATCGAAACTAGGCGCTACCATTGTTCTGAAAGATATCCTCGACCGTCCAATCGATGCGGAGACAATCATTCCCACCACAGATGTTGAATGGATGGACACAATTGAGCCTGCACCTAGCGTCCGTGTGGTGCAGGGTGTCCAAGTTGAGAATGACCTGGACGCTTGACGGGTGGGATTTACTTTCGTTGACTTGTAGAATAATCTTCACCTGATGCAGACTTCATGTTACGAGTAATCTCATCTGTACTGTATCGTATGACATGCAGCCTAGCGTGGCGATAATGCAATGTTTCATGTCATCTGCATGTTATGAAAGTAAGTCAAAATCACTCCAGACATCCTTGGATGTGAGCTTGTTAGCGGTGTGGCTATCCCACACAGGCTGCTGCGGCTTCGAGGGTGTGAGTATGTCACCCATAGCTGGCCGTGATGCGAGTGCAGGCGGTGCTGGAGATGATGTGAAAGAGGGAGGCGACGCGAAAGCGGGAGGTGACGCAAATATGGGCAGCGATAGTATAGCCGGCGCGGATGGAACGAGGGCCGGGAGAGATGTTATAGTTTGGAGCCTGTGGCTGGGGTAGAGGTTGCATCGGTATTGGCTGCAGACCAGGGTTGGACAACGATGTACCGTAGTTCGGTCTCAGTGGCGCGCTGTCAGCGAGCGAGATGTTGTAGTTCGGTTTGGGGGGAGGAGAGATGGGTGTTAGATTGGAGCTCTGCAGCGACAGGGAGCCACCAGGGTGGCTCGGCTGCATTGGCTGCATGATGGTACTTGTAGAGTTAAAAGGTGGCCGTGGAGACTGTGGGGTCGACGCAAAGGCGGCCGAATTGAACGATACCGGAGCGATAGGCTTCGCTCCAATGCCACGGCCTGCGCGTGATGGATTCGGGCGGGAAGAAGTTGGGGTGTTGCCGAGATTGGGTGAGGATGGCAGAGACTGGGATTGTTGCTGTTGTTGCTGGACAACTTGACCTTGTGGTGGCAATATCGGAGCAGGGCTCTGAGCACGGGGAGTCTAAACAGTAGATAGGTCAGTGATGCACAATAATACCCATATTTATAGTTTACTTCTGGGTGTGGAGCCAGTATACTGCCCCAGACATCATCGTCCCAGCTTGCATGCCCGTCCACAATAGTGTCTGCCTTGACGGTCGCTCCGCCGGCTCCACCGACAAGACTTGCAAAGTCAACAGAACCACCTAGCTGTGATGTGCTCGGGATACCGTTCGTATTGATCGAAGAGTGATCTTCGATGCGTTGTGAATCGCGCAAAAACTGGTTGTGTTCCTTCTCCACGCGGTCTCCCAGCTTCTTGATCACTGCCATAAACCGCCGAAACTGGCCCGGTGATGGGTATCGCAGGAATTCAGATTGGGTATGGTGAGGCAGGATAACGTCGGTGGCTTAGAGTCGAGCACTGAGCCTTGATAAGGCGTGACAGAGATGGGGTGATAGCGTAGGTTGGTTTGGTAAGGAGTGTTCGTCTGGTCACTTTGTCTTACGAAGAAGGTTACCAATGACTTACCTCGCAGTGGTTCGACCTCGCGGCCTCGGAAGGGGTTATCTCCACTAGGATGCATGGAAGCCTGGGTACTTTTAAGACGATGTCTTCTGCCCAGTAATTTACATTTTATGCAATCTCCTCGGGGTCTCCTCTTCAGGAAAATCGTCAGTCAATCCTTTTTCAACACAACGTGAACACATGCACCTGTTGCCTGCGCCCATCTTGGTCCACACCAACGAAGCTGTTGTACTCCCCGATATTCTTCTCAAGGAGTTATCATAGATCTTCTTGATGATCCACATCAACCCATTTCCCATCGTCGGAAAGGCCCCCAGTGATGCCCACTGTCGGGCATGAATAAAACAAACATGTTCGACTTCGGATTCGAGGTGGTCTATAACTTATCCCCGCTGAAACCAAGGTCTTCCGTGCACGAATAGCGTAACACTCGATGAATCACCCCACTCACCATCAGTGCCGATCAGCAAGTTCGGTCGGTTTTCCATCTATGATCAGACCCTGTTGGCGACTATCCGAGGACACTGATAATTTATAGCATATCCAATCGTCCCCGTGCTATTCTGATCCCACGAAAAGAAAACATGGATTGCTCCCAGTTCCGACTGGACAACTTGAAGAGTCCACCTACGCGTGGTTGATTTGTAGGCAGCCTACGCCAGCCGAAGGCACTCGACATAATCGTCTTGTAACTTGCTGACAATTCAGTCTGTCAGCTGCTACATCGCACCTTTATGCAGTTCAGCTTCTCTCGGATAGAGCACCGTGGGATTCTGCGTTCTGACGATAAGTACTGTAGCTCTGATTTTCCTCTGCTTCTCCGCCCATTTGCTCGACAAGCAACGATCGCGCTTTCTTTGCATGAACCATCGATGCATACATTACACCATACTACCATGATATGACAATCTCATTCACGTGAGAAGTGTTTGTGTACGCTAGCTCATGAGGGCCCGATGATACGTACTCTCCACGGGATGCCGTCTCACGTAGTCTCCACAAAGCTCGTCCAGATCTGCTCGTACCATGTATACAGCAAGCTGATGTACTACTCCGGTAGTAACACACGAAGGGATTGTATCGGGTTCTGTAGTTCATCCACTTTGTCGTTTGTAGTCCTTACACAACCAATCATGCGAAATCAATGACCTTACCTAAAATACTGCTCTGCATTGTGTTGTATTTACCACTCAGACTCAAGGCTTGGGAGACCGACACACTTACTATATCACAAATCACAAATCATAGCACCAGACAAAACACACAAAGCGTGCTCAGTACTGCAACTCGACGTCGCCCTCTGCAACAAGGTCCATGTCATGGTAGCTAACTTTCTTCCCAGCCGCAGCCCGCGGGTCCTCCTTCGCATCTGGTGGCGGCGGCGGCGCCGGGCCACCAGCATCACCGCCTCTCCCGCCACCTCTGCGCCCGCCTCTCCTCCCGCGGCTCTCGTCACCAGGCGCAGGCGCCGCCTCGAGGACAACAGCTGGCTTGGGCGGCAGCCCCGCCGACGCAGGGACTGTTGTAGGCTCCGTCGAGTGGTCAAATCCAGGTGCATATCCACTGATCCGATCACTTAGACGCCGTGCTGTGGTCCCTTCGTCCCTGCGAGGAGGGTAAGGTCCAGGCGCATACGGGTATGCGTATGGATCCCAATATCCTGCCGGTGGATATGGAGGTGGAGGGGGGTACGGATACCCATTATAGTATGGGACCCCACCCCTGGCATAATCGCCGCCCGGGTAGGCACCTGGCCCTGGAAGTCCGTATGCCTGTGGAGGAGGTTGTTGGTTACTGCCGGCATTCTGGGGAGGGTGACTGAACGGTTGAATGTGATGAGGATCCAATGCAAAGTTGTTAAAGTAAGGAATCTGCAACGGCAAGTCAGCAGATTTGTGGGTAAATCATACAAAATTACTATACCTCATCTAGGTGTTTGACGAGCTCAGGGTGCTTGTTGGCAATGTGCTTTTCAACATACGATGTTGCTTTAAACAATTTTTGGCATGTCTTACAGCGGTATTTGCCTTCATCTTCCTGCTTCATGTAAGGCTCTACCGCTTTTGACAGCTCGCTGTAAAAATAAAATAAAAACATGAGTAACACATCAGAAGCAGTAGCTCTCCGAGGAACAACTAACTCGTCATAGTTCTTTCCACCATAAGCTCGAGGGTCAACACCGTCACGATTAACTAACAATGCGATTTTGGAATCCAGCCAATCCAGCCAACGCTCATCTGGGATGGCTATTAGTAACGAGTACTCAATGAGTAAATGCATCCGTACCATTTCGTTTCCAGTCTTTATCCCCAGTCTTATCCTTCATTATTGTCTCTTTCTCCTTTGGCTTCTCAGCATCTTGCTCTCCATCTTCTGTTTTTATATATTTCTCCATTTTCTCAGCTTCTGCAGTTTTGGCTTCCTCTATCATCGACCTTGTCAAGGGTTTCCTCACATGCTTGATACATTTGCGCTGCAATTCCTCAAGATGATCGGTAACAACTGCGCAGTAATAGCAAGTGTGAAAGGCTGCACGAAGGTAAGCCAAATACAAATCAAGCGAAATCACCGTCTGGGAGGGAATGTTCACATCAGCATGGACAAATGCGAGATACAAGGTTGAGAAAGCTTGAATCGTACCTTCCTACGCTCCACTTCCTCGGATGATTCCAAGACACCCGAATCTCTTAGATCTGCCATGACTTTCTCTATCCTTCGCTCAACAGCAGCCGACCCATTTTCCTTCGGCTCCAGATCTTCAACGTCGTCCTCAACTTCCGACCCCATCATAGCTACATCTTGTTGCACCCCTTCAATGTTCTCAACTGCAGCGTCGTTCGCTCCGTCTTTATTATCGACAGGAGCCTTGAACTTGCGTAAAGCTGAATACTCTTCCTCCAAGATGTGAGTTAGAGTCTTCGCACTGGCGAGATCTTTCTCCAAGCGCTCTGGCCTGCTGGCAACTTCTGGGGTGTAGCGGACCCTGTTCCTGAAAGGCTGCATATTGTGAAGAAGGTGCAACTTGAAGCCTTCAATCTTAATGAAACAGATGTAAATGATTGTCTCATTATGCTGCATACAACCGTACCTTCTTTTCGTTGAGCTCGTTCATCACAACAGACATATCCACATCGTCACGAAACTTCAGCCATCCAGCACGATAATAATTCCTCTTCTGCAGAGGATCGCCAAGAGCAAGATAAACAAACCCTGGAATCTCAGAAAGTGCCTTCAATGAAAATAGAAAATTTAGCACGAAGGAATCAGAAAAATTTCCAAGCTCACGCACACCAACTGTCTCGAGCTTTATCCGACCGATATCAGGAGGAATGGTCCGTATCATAACCTGGTTACCCTCAGGATAAACAGCTATCTCTTCCCCACGGTTTGACCGTTTGCCATCAATGGTGCTCTTTCCATTGATATCTCCCCTGCCTCCCTCATGATCGCCAACGTCATCCTCTGCGTCCAACCCAGCTTCATCGTCCACTTTCGATTCATCGCCAGTATTATGGACATTGGCGTCCTCCGACTTGGCGCCATCGTTCTCATCCTTTTTGTGGTCTGCCTCATGCCTCTGGGTAGATGCTGACGTAGACTCCCCTGTGGACTCGTTCAAGTCTGGGTCGAACTGACCAGCCTCCAAGTTCGCTAAAAAAGTATTCATTCTGCTCTTCCACCCTTCCTTTCTTACTCGTTTGCGAAGGGTCACATACTGAGGAGAAGGATCATACTTCTCAGAAAACCAAGGTGACTTCCTGTGGTGCTCAAACATAGTCTGAAGCTGTAACATTATATGAAGGTAGTTCAGTGACGATAATACAACAAAAACACGAATATTGCGTGAAAGATAGGTGATGACGACCTGACGGAGTGACAGAAGGAATTGCAATTGACATACCTGAGACGCAGCAAACTCTTTCTTGTACTTCTCCCATCGAGACCTGATGCCATTACGTGGCCGAGAACCGTCACCAGCCTCCTGTTCTGCAGCCTTGTCTGCGTTGTCTTCATCTATGGCTTGCTGGGGATAATAGTAGCGGAACCATTCGGCATATTGTTTCAGTGTGGCCGGGTACTCAAAGGTGTGCGGGTCTGGCGGTGCTCGACGGGGGGGTGGAGGGGGGTAAACGCCACGACGCGGAGATGCGTAGCCATACGAGCGGGAATGTGCATCTAGCGATGGGCTTGAGAACTGTCCAAGTCCCAGGTAAGAGCCTACTCACCATAATCCTCAGTATACCTTGGCCGCGGATCGTATCGGTCCCTGTCATAGGGTGACATAGAACGGCGTCTCTTCCGACTCCCTGGAAGCCAGCCAAGTTCAATAATATTGAAGGCTCTACAACCAAAATCAATACGTTACCATCATCCGGAGGTGGACTCCGACCACGAGCAGCATAATCATATAGCATTCTGTCGCGTTCATAAGCCCAAGCCCTTTCTCTATCATAGCCCTCCCAGTCAGCGCGGTAAGTATCCGGATGTGGGGGTTTGGGCGGATAAGAACCGCGGTAAGGAGAACGAGAGCGAGATCGACGCGGAGGAGGATAAGCAGATGAAGACCAAGACATTGTAAGAGACTGAAGAGAGAGAAACAAGGAAGAAGAGAACACGGCCGATCAGAGCCATGGACAGAGAGAGAGGGAGCATGATGAAGAACAGACCTCTTAACGATCGCGACAAAGGTGAACTCGAGCGACGCTGGTGTCTACACTGACGCTCCGACGACGCTCGGTATGTTCGCGATGCAACCAAAATTCTCTCACAATCACAACAACCTCTCTCCCAATTTTGCTCTCCGCTCCAACCCGCATCTGCAGCCACCTCGGCATCAACCGCCGAAAATAGGGCAAGATTCAGTTCAGGTATGCTTCGCTGGTATATTCATGGTAACTCAGAACAACGAACAAGCTTAGAAAACACTGCCCAGTACGCTCCCCAATTGGTGACTTTCTGTTTGTGCCGGCTGCTCTTTCTTCCTTTTCTTGGTCCGGCGCGCCGACTCTCCTCCCTCTTCTCCCAGTGGCTGTTTCCTCGCGGCCTCCCGCGGCTCTATGACCTCTTTCCCAGCCTGCCGTTTCCTCTCTGCCCGCTTTTCCAGCACGCGTGCAAGTTCGACGTTCTTCAGGTATTCCCGCTGCTCCGTTTTAGACTGAGACAACTCTACCCGCAATTTGGCTGTATGAATAGCTGCTTCGTGGGCTAAGACGACTAAATCAGACTCTCAACTCCGTAGTCTGCACAAAGTGGTCCACGCACCAACTTGTTCCGTGAGCATATTCCATTTGAATTTCGGGAGGTACTTCATTGTCCAGACATCGTCATGCCATCTCGTTCCCTTCTTGCCTCCAATAGGCTGAGCATTGAGCATCTCAGCAACGGATCTCGCGATCTTTTTGTCCTTGAATTCCACCCAGCCTTCAGTATAATGCGCCTTTTTGGTAGACGTATATTTTCGCCTAAGATATGCGCGTTTTGGATCTATCCTTCTGCTCGTCAGACTGTTGGATGCGAACCCCAAGGCGAAGGAGAAAGCGTACCCTCTTGCTGCAAATACACTCGGCCAAGCTCCCCGTACTGGCTTAAGAGGTGCCTGACTTTT
Source organism: Albatrellus ellisii (assembly GCA_003314395.1). Lineage (NCBI taxonomy): Eukaryota > Fungi > Basidiomycota > Agaricomycetes > Russulales > Albatrellaceae > Albatrellus > Albatrellus ellisii. The sequence continues at coordinate 59,492 of QLPN01009641.1, forward strand.
GCGGGGCGCATACCAGGAGGGATCCTGGAAATATAGACCACGCCCGTTCTCCCTTGGGCTGCATTGAATGCGGCCAGTGCCTCTGGGGTCAACGGCTGGACAACCTGGGAGCCTGCTTGGGAGGGCTTCACTGGAGACTCGTGAGGAAATTCGTCATTTGAAACGAACCAAGGGTCCACTTCTTGGCCAGAAGTTGTCAATTCAGTCATGTCAAGTATCAATCCTGACTTGAACTAGGTGTAAGAAATCAGAAATACTGACACTATAAACAAAAGCAAATAGCTCATTATATCCTTTCCAGGCGTTTTGTCGGTGACTTACTATAAGCCTAATTCATTTCTCATTTCTCGTAAATCTCAGTAGGCTGTGAAGATACTAGTTTGGCTCAGACGTAGTAAACATATCAAACACGGATATCTAGCGACTACCATACCAGTTCAAGGTACGACTCTTTGTATGCATTGCAGCAACACACCGAGAGATTATTGTCGGTTGTTCAGAAATGCATCTAACTCGTCATCCAACTCCTGCTGCGTTTTCCTTGTCCGACCATTGCTACTATCATGTCTTCTTCCTCTCCGACTGGGGGCCAAGGCCACATCGTCGCCTGTCCCGCGCGATCGTGTTGGTCTTGGCAAGCGCGCAATGACGCGCGAAGCAAAGGCATCGGGATGTGAACGTATGTCGGATGTCCGCTCTAAAAGCGACCTCCTGTCCCTCTCCATGTGGTCTGAACGCATCTTGGAAAGGGGCAGAGGTGTCTCATCCTCATCGGGAGAGTCCTCGCGCAGAAATGCATCCAAGTCTTCATCCAGTTGTGCCTTTACCGATGCGGTCTCATCGTCCATCCGTCTGCGCTTCGTCTGCACCGAGCACTCTCTGCCCCCTTCCTGCTGCGCGATCCCCGCCGTCTCCGCGCCACTCTTCCCGGCGTGCATACCGTGCTTTTTGTAAAACTGGCTGTCGTTTCGTGCGCCCTTCTTCTTCACGTCGTCATAATGCGCCCACCGCATGGTGATAATGCCCTTGAGCCCCTCGCTCTTTCCCAAGCTGACGTTGATCCGCTCCTCCGGCGGCCAGCACGCCATAGGTATTGGTTTAGCTGTGATAGACCCATCTTCGTCTGTCTTTTCCTCGGCGGACTTCTGCAGCAGCAGAAACGCGGCACGGGCGTCTATGGTTGATTCGAAGACGAGAATGCAAGTGGTGTCGTCGACCCACTCCACGCCCATAGGATGCGCATCAAAGTGCGTAGCATACGCAAAGATACGCGCAGTTGGGAGATGCGAGATTGGTGATCCATGCAAGAGCAAGGCATTGCCTCTACATGTTGAATCTAAGGGATTTGTGTTTAATAACTGGTATCAAGGAACGCAGAGCTCGCATACCTTCTTCAAGACACGCATTGTACTCTGTGGCGTCTACTTGGTCATCCTCGTCATGTCGCTTCCTCTGCAGGGTACCATCCCACAAACAAAGAGATGAAAGAATGGGAATGGGCAGGTCCACATCCCAACTTCTTCATTAGAGCCATTTATCGTGCACCCCCGAGGGCGTTTTCGCTGCGCACCTTGCCTCCACGAGTGACAGTGGACTCTGAAAGCAGATAGACCTTAGAGTGACCTATGCGGTCGGCGAGAGACACGCCACTTGCTCGAGACGGAGGTAGCTGCTCTTCATACGACATGATGTCATTATATGAAAGAGAAGTGAGATTTGTCTGGTTGATTTCTTCCGGTAAAGTATCCATATCTATGAGAAATGGTAGTGGCGAGGCGTGAGGTGGAACAAAGGGTGTCCTTGAAGTTTCTGAGTACCGGGTCGTGAGGTCCAAAAACAGGACAACAAAGAAAGGCCAGCCCGCGCACGTGAGGCGCTGTCTGCGGGACTTGTAACCTTAACATTTTGAGGCTTATTCTCGTCTATGGCTACAGAAGAAGAAACTGCACCCTTCAACAAGAACAAGCGATTTAGGAAGGACAAGCGTAAGCCCTTACTACTTTCAGTAACTGAGGGGGATCTGAATTGGTGTCTGCGATAGCATGGGACACGGACGATATTGACCAGTGAGCATATTGACTACATATCATACTCGTGGCCGAAACTCATTTTCTCGTATCAGTGTAAGCACAAGTCACATTTTGATGTTCTTTGCCTCTGAAACCCTCTGCTTTGTGCAGTGGCAAATTGACCCATTCACCCCCGTGGACAATGCAGGCGGAACATTCACTGAAGAATCTTCCTTCGCAACACTTTTTCCAAAGTACCGAGAGAAGTACCTTCGAGAAGCATGGAGCGCCATCACGAGCGCACTGGAGCCTCATGTACATGCTCGTTCGTCCATCACCTGCATCAACAACTAATGCCTACTGTCAGGGCATAGCATGCACCCTTGACTTGATTCATGGTTCCATGTCCGTTCGAACAACTCGTAAAACATATGATCCTTACATCATATTGAAGGCGCGTGACATGGTCAAGCTGCTAGCCCGTGGGGTAGCTGTAGGGCAAGCGGTGAAGATCTTGGACGACAACGTCGCCTGTGACATTATCAAAATCGGGAATATTGCCAGAAACAAGGAACGATTTGTCAAGAGAAGGCAGCGTATAATTGGACCGGATGGAAGTACGTTGAAGGTGGGTGTCTTTCGTTTTATAACCTAGACTCAGACTGAATATATATTACAGGCCATTGAGCTACTAACACAATGCTATGTGTTGGTACAAGGAAACACCGTCAGCGTGATGGGGCCTTACAAGTCTCTCAAGGAAGTAAGAAGAATAGTGATTGACTGCATGAAGAACATCCACCCTATCTATCGAATCAAGGTCTGCCTTCTTCCCTCTATTTGACCATGGTGTTCTGATCGAGGCGTAGGAGTTGATGATTAAACGCGAACTCGCGAAGGATCCGAGACTGGCCACGGAGTCTTGGGACCGCTTCCTTCCACAATTCCGCAGGAAGCACTTGAAGACTTCGGAAAAGACAGCGCGCAAGAATGAGAGACTGGAAGTGAAGAACGAGGCACGTCAAGTGGCTGGAGTGGAGCCAGAGAAGACGAACAAAAAACCAGAGAAGAAGGTGTATACGCCATTCCCACCACCACAACAGCCTCGGAAGGTCGATTTGCAATTGGAATCAGGAGAGTATTTCCTCAAGCCCCACGAGAAGAAACGCCGGGAAGAGGCGGAAAGAACACAAAAGGTTGAGTGGCTACCATGACAACCTTTGTTTTCCACTAACTTTTACCACTAGCAACTCGATGCTACTGCAAAGCGCCGTGCCGAGCGCGCAGAGGCGTTCGTTGTACCCGTCGAAAAGGCACAGCCCACGGTTGAGGAGAAGAGAAGGCGGAAGCGGAAAGAATTGGAGGCAGAGATGGACGGTGGTGAGCCGCCGAACGAGGGGAGGGCGGAGAAGAGGAAAAAGAAGAAAGTGGGGTCGTTGTAATAGCCTGAACCTCTCGTTATTACTGTACGCCACACGGTGGCCCCATACTGCAAGCCGCCGAGCCCAGAATGGAAAGAGGGCGAGTGAATACGCCGGAGTTAATGTGCTATGTATAAGTCATAAACAAGCACGTAGAATAATACAGCACATCTTCCCTCTCCCATCATGGCTGCTACTTCCTCCCCGTGGACACCTACTGCTGGACGACACAGAGTAGCCATAGGTTCATCGCTGGGCAAGGTTCTCAAGGCGCGCAAGGGCGCAGCGCCGTCCAAGCGGTCCAATCTCCCAGAACGAGACTTTTATTTGTTTCGCTGTGAGCAGAGCATTGTTTGGACCGTCCAGTCCCTTCCCTAGTGTGTCAGCCGACAGATATGTGTCAATCGACAGATAATTTCAAGCCAGAGTCGGTCGACCCTACGAAACCTGGCACCATCGAAGTGAAGAAGGGCAAGGACTCCACGTCCGTCAGGGTCGAACGGCCCACGGCAAATGTGAGTTCTGAGATGGACAGCGCATGCATGTATGGAACCAGATTTGACCTGAATACAGCCTAACACGGTGCAAGCCTTTATGGGCGATGAGAAGACTGCGAAGCAGTGGGAGTGTGTGCTCATCTACGATGAGGAGATGGGGGTCAGTGTCTCTCTATTCATAGACCTTAGATTGAATTTTCAATACTGTGTTGCGCCTGTCTTCAATTCCAGACTTTCACGCTTGAAAAACTCGACTCGCTCGTTAACCTCAACTACGGGGGGTGTGTAGAGACGAATCCTCGTCCGTCTACCATCGCCTCGCGTAAGTTTTCACACTCTGGTAATCGTATTATATTCATCTCAGTCCGGTCTGTTAGCCCTTCCTACTCCCGTACCATCAAAATCCACTGTATCGCCTCACCAAGCTGCAGTCGACGAGCTTGAAGCCCAGCTTCTGTCAGGTTTAGAAGATGCAGATGGGGAACCTGACGACGGCCTGGACAACGTCGTACCCGTGAAGATACTCCCGCGGAAGGAAGAGGAGGAAGAGGAGGAAGAGGAGGAAGACATACCAATTGCCATGCAAGTCGCGACTTCAGCTAAACCTAAGCCAATACCTCCACCCCGAGCCGCCCCGAAACCCTCCGCGCTAGTCCAGGCGACTGCCCCAGTCCGAACATCGGCGCCCCCCATCCAAGCACCTGTGCCCAAGCAACGGTCCAAGCCCAAGGCGAAAGCATCCGCCGCGACGGGCAAACGGCCGCGCGAAAACGTAGAGGTGGAGGAGTTCGAGATCAGCAGGCCGCCCCCGCCAGCCAAACGCCTGCGCGCATCGCCCCCACCTCCCAAAGCGTCCCAGTCATTCTCCCTCGCGTTGCCCAGCGCTGCTGGCCCCGACCCACTCGCGCACCAAACTGCCTACGCCCCGCCCCCCGCCCCAGCTGCGCCCGCGCCCATCCAGTTGGAGTCGGACGACGAGGGCGAGTGGGACGAAGTCCCTGCAATTGCCATCCAGTCTCCTGCCAACGCCGTCTCGCCGACCACCCTGGTGATGGACGAGGATGACGAGGAGGTCGAGGAGATTGACGTCAACGAGTTCCAGGCGGACCTCGAGATGATGCTGTCAGAAGAGGAGGGGGATGCGAGTTTCCCTGCCGACTCCGAGCCTGTGCCCGGACGGCCGCTGTCTCTCAACGCGTTCGCAGGTGGTGGCGCGGCGGACTATTATGACGACGACTTTTCGAGCAGCGATGAGAGCGATGATGATTAACACCCGGACGGCGATGCCTCTGATACACTGTATAACTTTTACGGACTTCCGACCCGGGGTGGCATTTTCGGCATATATGTACATACAGTAATCACTTGTTTGGTTTTCGCTTGACTCGGAGTGGCTCAGGACGGCAGCCAGCCCAACATCGTCTTCGCTCCCCACCGAGTTCAATATATTCCCAGTACCGATATTTATTGGGTCTTAGAGTGCATCCACCATGATGTAATTCCATGATCATCGTTATTTGAATCTTATAGTCATGCATATTGAAAGGAGGTGCTTGGATAAGAGTGTAGCCGACTGTAGAATGAAGAGTATATTCTACAGGGAGAAACATATAAGATGAATGGTGTAGCAAATAAGTACTGACCTCAGTTTCTTTGTGGAAGACTGAGGGAAAAAGAAAACTATGTGAAGGAAATTTTTCTGTAAGTAGGGGTCCATCTGTATCATCCCTGAGTCCCACAACAGGTTCATGTGGTGGTGTCATGCTATTGTGTGTTTGCACCATATACATGCTGTCATGTTTATTGCATGTTTGCTGGAGCATGTTGCTATAATCTCTAACAATGCATTTATACTCTTGACTACTGTGTACCCATTACTGTGTGACATCCCCTCTTCCCCTCTGCAGTTTCCACTGCTTGTATTCTGCATATCATTGCTCCCCCTCTCTTGCACTCTGTATGTAGTCAAGGAGACTATGTCTGTGCTCACCTCTCATGTGTGTGCCATTATTGATTGACTCTTCCATGCCCACTCTAAGTCTGTTCTCACTCCCTCAGTATTAGGTACATTCTCATGCCCTTGCTTGTGTACCTCCTCACACATCCTCTATCTGGGTGTCTCTGACACTTATCTCTCTCACCCTCCCACTCTCTCTTGCCATTCTTTTGTACTCTATTGCTAAAATGAAATAGGAACAAAATGATATGCAGACACATGCCCAAATATGAGTCTGAAACTTTACTCCAAGATCCACTACCTGCAGTAGCAGAAATATTTTAGATTCATACATTGAATGTATAATAAAACAAGAAACTTGTGCAGAACACCAAATATGAATGTAAGCAAATGCTGGTGTTCTGCCAAATGGTCATTATGCAGGCACATTTTGGGAATAACTGACACTGACTTGGATTTATTTATATTTATATTTATTAGGTTCTATTTGAAGGAGGTGTTGACGTCTGAACTGCTTAGTAACATCTCGTTTCCTTTTTCGTCCATCTACTGTACAAACACACTCCAATATGGACATACGAAGATACACATGTCTCTCCTCTTCACATGTCTGGTCTGTGCGCTACTAGACTTACTATAATTAGCTAGTAGCGTCGTAGTAGAAGAATAAGAACTATTCTAAGTTCCTCTCTCGCACATGGCCTGTGCTCAACAGGTTATGGGCCCTGCCCGGGCCATATGCGTTTCTCTCCTCCTCACAGCAGTACTCATCTTCACCTTACTCAACTCCCACACGTATCTCGTACTTGCCATACTCCTCTCACATCTCACAACTCCCTCCAACGCTGCATCAGTCCCAAAGATCAACATCACCTTAGAAGGCACTGAAAACTACAAACAATGGGTGAACATCGTAAAATCTGTGCTCATCATCATGGGCATCTGGTATACAATCTCCAAAGCACCCATTACTCCCATCACTTCCACTGAAGAGGTCGAAGGTGGAATGCCCATCATCACCATCACTAACATCGACCAAATTGAAACCTGGGAGCACGACAACGATGTCATGAAGGCTGTGATAGCGATGCACTGTAGCTCACAACCCACTGCCATGGTGGCTGGCGATTCCATGACTGCACAACAAGCTTGGGATGGTCTGAAGGAAGTCTACGGTAAACAAACAGTCATTGCTGCCTTTGTTGACTTCCAAGCTCTATTCACAAGCAAGTTCGACATCTCCACTCCTCTCACACCACAGATCGATGCTCTCATCATCGCCCAAGACCACCTAATTGCATCAGGAGTCAAAGTCAGTGAGCAAAATATGTGTTTCTTACTGTTACATGCCCTTCCTCCTTCCTGGAGTTCCTTTTCCTCTGCACTACTCGCCTCCTCCGATCTCACCCACCTTGCAATCGGAAATATTCGTGGACGTATCCTGGACGAGGAGGCACACACAAAAACTTGGTCAACACTAGCAGCCTTTTCTTCTACCCCTGGTCCCAACAACCGCCGCAACACCACTTACTGCTCGCATTGCAAGTGGCGCAACCACACTGTTGAAACTTGCTGGACGTTACATGGGATGCCTGCTGATGTAAAGGCATGGTTGGATAAACAGGATCAAGACAAAGACAAAGGAGAGTCTAACGTACCTATGTCCATAAATGCCATGTCTTCTGCTACCCAACTTGGCGCTTGTTACTACATTGGCCACGGCCTCTGGATGCTTGACTCGGGATGTATGGATCACATCTCCCCACACAGAGACGACTTCCTGATGTACTCATCTGACTCCCTGCGCTCTGTTGCTGTTGGGAATGGCTCACTCATTGTGTGTCTTGGCTGTGGACTGTGTTCCTGAAGGCATACCCTGCCAGACAAATCCATCGTCAACGTGTCCCTATTGAACATTCTCCATGTTCCCAGTGCCTCATCTCACTATCTGTCTGTCAGTCGGCTTGATGTACTGGGTTTTCGCATCATCTATGGCAACGGCATCTGCACGATCGTCAAGGACGGCGTAACATTCAGTTCTGGGTTTCTGTGGAATGGGACATACTGGGTTGTGCTTGATCCCGCTCCTGTGCTCCATGCCATCACTTCTCCTTCACTACATATTTGGCATGAACGGCTTGGTCACCTGTCAGAACACGTCGTTCAGCGTATCTCTCCCACACAACTGACTGGTGTCACCTTTTCATCCTCCCCCTCTGCACCCCTTTGTCAAGGTTGCGTCCAGGGCAAACTCACCTGTGCTCTGTTTCACCCTTCTCGTTCCCGAGCTTCCTCTGCTCTTGACCTCGTCCATTCAGACCTCGTAGGCCCAATGGCTGTTGGATCACTTGGATCTTGCAACCTTTACTTCACGTCCTTCCTCAACGACTACTCCAGCTTCAGCATGGTTTATTTTCTTCCTCGGAAGGATCTCTTTGCATGGGCGCTTGATGACTACCTCTCCCATGTTCACAACCTTTTCGGCCGTTGGCCAAAGCACTTGCAGTCCGACCGAGGGGGGGAGTATATTGCATCCTCCATTGCTGATCTACTTGTTGCCAAAGGAATAGAACATCAACTTACCGTACCTTATTCACCACAGCAGAATGGCTGCACAGAGCATTGGAATCAATCAATTCTTGATCGGGCCCTTAGTCTTCTGCATTGTGTGGGTTTGTCCTTGGGTTTCTGGGAGCTGGCCATGCGTACCGCTGTGCACACCTACAATCTATCCCCCGCATGACGTCTATGTTGGCAAACTCCACAGGCACTATGGCAGCCTACCCCACAACCTCCAGACACTTCTCACCTTCGAGTCTTTGGCTGTCACACCTGGGTTCGTGTCATTGATGCTCAACACTTGAAGCTTGAACCAAAAGCACGACCGCTCACCTTTGTCAGCTATGAGTCCGGAACGAAAGGATGGGTCTTCTGGGACAAATTGTCCTCCTGCTGCATCATCAGCCACGACGCCGTCTTTGAGGAAGACATCTTCCCCGCCCTGGCAGCGGCTTCATCGCTGATGATTCTCAACGTTTTTCCTCTTCCTGCCACTGTCCTGCCCGACGACGATA
>QLPN01009642.1:0-37599 GCA_003314395.1 Albatrellus ellisii
CTTGGTTACCAGGAGTAACATTTTAGACCTTCCCTAAGACCGTCCAATAGGCCGCTCTTAGCAATCGTGGATCGTTTTACCAAAATGATTCATGCTATTCCTACCACAGAGACGGTTACAGCAGAAGGAGTGGCACACCTTATGAGAGATGATGTTTGGAAACATCATGGTCTTCCAGAAAAGGTGTTATCAGACAGAGGACCTCAATTTGCATCACAAGTCATGCACGAATTAAATCATTTATTGGGGATTCAAACAGCTACTTCTACAGCTTATCATCCTCAAACAGATGGACAAACAGAGCGGATAAATCAAGAAATCGAACAATATTTCCACATTTTTATGAATCATCAACAAAACGATTGGGCAAGCTGGTTACCCATGGCAGAATTCGCTTACAACAATCACGTCCATTCAGCAACAAAATATTCTCCATTCATGCTGAATTATGGACAAGATCTGTGAATGGGTCATGAACCTTGTACATCTACCAAGATTGATTCAGTGGACAAGTTTGTAGCAGGGCTCAAACGCATTAGAGAAGAAGCAGAGGTGTCATTGAAGAAAGCAGCAGATGATATGAAGAAGTTTTACAATGAACACAGAGGCAAAACTCCCGTCTATGCCATTGGAGATAAAGTTTGGCTTGAAGCCACTAATATCGACATGGGTAGACCCATGAAGAAACTGGATCACAAACATCTTGGACCTTATGAAATACTCGAAGTACTTTCAAATAATGCATATTGTCTCAAGCTACCCAAGATGATGAAAATTCATCCAGTTTTCCATGTTGTTAAACTTTGTCCTTTTGTCAAAGACGTCATCATCAAACGAAAAATTCATCCTCCTCCTCCTCCTATCATCAAGGATGGTGTTGAAGAATATGAAGTCGAAGAAATTCTCAATAGTCGTCTCTCTCGTGGTAAGGTTCAATATCTGGTCAAATGGAAGGACTACCCTGCAGAGGAGAATTCTTGGGAACCTGCTTCAGTGTTGATGGAAGATGTTCCTGATATGCTCAAGAGGTACCATAAAGAACATCCTCAAGCAATACATTCAGTAGCCATTTATTCCCTTTACCAGATGGAATATTCACCTGAGATGATGGCTCAACCACATTATGCTCAACGACTTCATGAAGAAATACCTACACCCTCTCCACCAGTTCTTGATGAAGGATATGAGGAAGTACCTTTTGGTATTATTGACAATGAAGATGAATTCACAGATGAAGACGATGATGGAGTTATTACTCCCAAATCATATGAAGACTTGAAAGAATTACCCAAGTCTTCTTCCATCATCCCTCTTTCTCCATCACTCTTTGCTGGAATTCCTTTCAAATCTATGGAAGGTGAAGAAGAGGATATTTGCCATGCATTTTCATCTCCATTCTTTGCTTGTCGAGACGTCTCGCCTTAAGAAGGGGGTATTTGTCAGGCCACTATTATTTTCCTTATTTTTCTCTTCATTTTTCTCTATTTTCTTATGTCTCTATCATCATAGATCTTACAATTGCTCCTGATCTATTGAAGCGATTCCCACGGTAATGTATTCTTTCTCTTCGTCTTTATCAGCCGATGACGTGTATGTCGTCCGATCTCCGATCGGCCTGTTCTATATTTAGTTATGACTCTTTCTCTCACACCTACTGCACATGCTCACCAATCCTTCTCACACCTGCTGTGGAATATCACCAATCACTCCCACAGCTGCTGTGGAGTCTCAGTCAGCACTGACGCGTCCTCTCTATTATTAGATATGACATCATTACTTTACTTTCTCATTCTCCGGCCCTATACTGTACTGCATGGTCTGTGCACACTCTGAGATACTATATGTACATAAGACTCCTAGCAGTTTATTCCTCAGTTCTGATCATCTGGGATATCCGCTAGGTACAGTACTCCTCTCTCTACTCCTTTACTATACACTAATATATCTGGGATATCCGCTAGTCAAAGCGCAATTGTCCTTCTTGTTGTTTTAGCCTTCTTTCAGTTGTTCGGCTTCGACATAGCATCAGCCTCACAATAGTTCTCACAGATGCTGCACATCTTACTTACATATGCCTGCCCCATAGTGACAGCACATTGTCTGTGTGCCAATCTCTTTAGTATATATAGGGCACTTCTATAGCATGTATTTCCTTAGCTTTATACATCTGGGATATCTGCCTGATAGTGTGACTTCATGCTAAGAGTATTGTCTCATCTCTTTGCCAATTCCCCTCTCTTACTTTTGTGACCTCGCTGTCCAGCGTGAGCCTCACAAGTATCAGGTCTGTTGACTCCAGGATCTGTGCACATCAGTGTGTGCTCACCCTCCCTTGACAAAACAAAACACTCACATTGAGTGTGATGTCCATTCTGTTGACATCTTATGCTTACTTATACTGCTTTTCCTTTTTCATCTCTTTACTGTACACATGCTTCAACATACACATACTTACATACACACATCCCTTCACCATATGACTCTTGGTCCGTGCACTACAACAGATACTATAAGTAGATTGCAGTGCTATCACAATAGAACAAGAACTCTTCAAGTTCCTCACACACACATAACCTGTGTTCATCAGGTTATGGGCCCTGCCCAGGCTATCTGCGTACTCCTCTCACTAACTCTTAAAATTGCTCTCACTACTCTCAACTCTCACTCGTACTTTGTCTTCATCATCCTCATCCTACAAACTCTACCTCCTACCTATGCCATCTCTGTGCCTAAGATAAACATCATCCTTGAATCCATAGACAACTACCACCAATGGGCTAACATGGTCAAATCCACTCTTGTCATTATGGGTATCTGGTACACCATAGTCAGGCCTAAACCAACTCCCATCTTATCCACCGTCAACGTAGAAGGAGGATTACCACAGCAGACTATCACCAACATGGATGAAATACAAAAATTTGATGACAACAGTGACATTGCAAAGGCCGTCATCTCAATGCACTGTGGCATCCAACCAGCAACAGCAATCTCCACTGAAACCATCATTGCTGCATGTGTGTGGGAACTCCTAAAAAGCATCTATGGGAAGCAAACAGTGATGGGCATGTTTGTGCAATTTCAAGCATTACTAACCCGCAAATACAACATGCATATGCCCCTCACTCCACAACTCAATGTGCTGCTGATCACCCAAGATTGACTTGCTGCATCAGGAGTCAATGTTTTGGCACAGCATATGTGTTTCATTGTCCTCCACACTCTCCCATTGTCCTGGAGCCATTTTACCTCCTCTGTCCTAGCTTCCTCTGACATCACACACCTCAACCTTGGCGACATTTGTGGATGCATCCTAGATGAAGAATCATGTACAAAGCTGCCATCTGCACTCTTGGTGTTCCAACAAACTCCTGGCCCCACTCATCAGAATACCTCTTTCTGCTCCCACTGCAAATGTAAAAACCACACCATTGAAACCTGTTGGATGCTTCATGGCATGCCAGATGATGTCAGGGCTCGCATGGAGAAATGGAAGGATAAAGATAAGGGGAATGAAAGTCACATAGCTAGCAGTCCCTCCCTCAATGTTTTGTCTACTTCTGAAGCTGCCACAATTGATGCTTGCTACTATGACAGCTCCAGCCTCTGGATGTTAGACTCTGGCTGTACTGATCACATATTGCCATGTCATGACGACTTTGCATCCTACGGTCCTCTGACGTTCTGCAACATTACCATCGGCAATGGGTCCACCATTTCCTGCATTGGGAAAGGCAGTTGCACATGGTCACATCTACTGCCCAATGGTTCCTCTGTATCCCTCTCCCTCTCCAACATTCTGCACATCCCATCTGCATCAGGTTGTTTTCTGTCCATTAGCAAGCTTGACTCCCTTGGTTTTCACATCAGCCACGAAGGTGGTACCTGTACCATTTCCAAAGGAGGCAAGATGTTCAGTGTTGGACACTTGCATGCTGGGACTTACTGGATCACTCTTTCTCCTGTCTCTTCCTTGCATGCACTTGCATCTCCCTCTCTCCGACTATGGCATGAATGCTTTGGACATCTCTCTGAGAATGTTGTCTCATGGATTCAGCCATCCCAAGTCTCTGGGTTCTCCCTGCTGTCTGATGCTCCTTCCTCTTCACCCTGCATTGGCTGCCTTCAGGGCAAGTTCCCTCATGCCTCATTCTGCCTCTCCCATTCACATGCTGTACATTTGCTTGATCTCATTCACTCCAATCTTGTTGGTCCTGTCGGTGTGCCCTCCATTGGTTCTGGGTCTTCGTACTTTGCCACCTTCCTCAGCAACTACTCCAGCTTTGGAGTTGTTCACCCTCTGTGCCACAAGGACCAGTTTTCCACTGCCTTGCAACATTACCTCACTTGTTCCAACACCCTCTTTGGGCGATATCCCATTTCTCTCCAATCAGATCATGGGGGGAGTATGTCAATCAAGCTGTTGAGACTTTACTGTTGGAACATGGTGTTGAGCACCAGCAAACAGTTCCCTACTCACCACAACAGAATGGGTTCGCCAAAAGATGGAACTGGTCCATCCTTGAGTGGGCACTATCCCTTCTACACCATGCCTGTCTCTCTGGAGGTTTCTGGGAGCTAGCAGTTCATACTGCCATCCACACGTACAACCTGTCCCTGATGTGCAGGTTGGGCTGGGCCACTCCTGTTTCTCTCTAGGAGCCTACTGCAATGCCACCTGACATCTCCCACTTAAGGGTTTTCAGATGCCATGCCTGGGTGCAGGTTCCTGATCAGCAGTGATGCAAACTTGATGTGCACTCGTGACCACTCACTTTTGTTGGATACCAGTTGGGAACCAAAGGTTGGTTGTTTTGGGACAAGGAACACCATCAGGTTGTGACCAGCTGTGATGTTGTTTTCCAAGAAGACTTCTTTCCTACCTGCTCTACTCCCACTGTCCCTTCTGTCCTCAAAGTGTTCCCCATGCCTATTGCAGTGCCTCCTTACAGTGATGATGAGTACAATGACGACGTTAATGAGCCCCCTTACCTTGGGCCTCCCTCCACTGTGCTCCCTGCTCCTCCTGCTGCTACCAGTCCTGTGGCCCCTTCTCCCGTGCCTGACTCCATACCTCCCTCCTCTTCCACTGCAGGTGCCCCTGTCACCATTGAAGAACCTGTGGATCTGGGGGCTCCTGTTGTTGCACCACCTGTTACTCCTCCTCATGCTGCCACTCCACCATCCCCTGTTGTTCCTCCTCATGTTCGTGTGTGCCACACCATTCATCTTGCACATGATGGAGTCCTGCCATCATGGCACTGGCCCCTGGTGTCTCCTGCTCATCAACATTCCCGTGTGCTCCTTGTTGACGATGATGCACCTGTGTTGCATTGCTTGGAGTGGATCTTGCATCGCCCTGCCCACTTTGGGGACAGTGCATATGGCCCATGTGCATTCATGGACATCTTGGGTGAGGGGGGGTTGGATAGTGACAATGACAATGTTTTTGCCATGCTGCAAGCTGGGCCATCTCTTTCATCACTCCTTTCCCATGCCATGATGTGTGACCTGCTCACTCTACAGCAAGCACTCATGAGCCTGGATAGTGACTCATGGCGCTCTGCCTGTCATGACGAACTGAATTCACTCCATGATCTCCACACCTGGGATCTTGTAGACCTACCACCTGGTCATAATCTCATGGGAAACAAGTGGGTATTCAAACAAAAGGCAGATGGCTGCTACAAATCCCACCTTGTTGCAAAAGGATACACCCAAATTCACGGTGATATGTGCTGTGCCAGGCTGAAGGGAGAAATCAACCACAACCACAACAATGCTGGAGGGTGCAAGTCATAAGATTCTCTAGACATCAAGGAAAAGGGAGTTTTAGTAGTTAAGGGCAATAGTGTGACACAATTAGGGCAACAGAAGGGAACGCAATTCCTGTAACAGACAGGCAATATGGTGAGATAAGGGGAATGCAATGAAATGGAGAATTGATGCAACGCAATGGAGAACACAACTTGAGGGAGGATGCAATAGAGAATGCAATGCAATGGAGAACACAATGGACGCAATGCAATGGAGAACATGACTGGATGCAACACAATGGTGAAGACAACATAAAATAGACATGACCTACGAAGAACACACTATTTCCTTGCAAATGTGGACACATGGAGGAAAGGTTTGGGCTTGCTTTTTCACTTGTAATTTGGATGGGGAGGGGAAGTGAAATTGTAGGCAGGGGAAATATGGTCTTTTTCAACAGACGATGCGCTATCTAAATACAAGCCTAGCCCCAAGACTGGAGCACAACAAAACACAATGTCAGACTCCTACCACTGACTTTATTCCCTACCATTATTCTTTCTTTCTTTATTTGTTTCTCTTTAGATCATCTGATAAGATAAGATCTTCATCTTATCTTTTACATCTTATCTTGTTGGATATCTTACTTACAGTCATTACGGTCTTCTCGGGGATCGTTCCCACAGCTGCTGCACATCTGTAAGCTGTGTTCCCACACATGCTGTGCTTTAGTTACTGTAAGACCTGCCCTTAGTTACTGCACCTGGTCTGTGCATGTTCCATAGTACTATAAGTAGGGAGGTAGCTAGATGAATAGACTCCAGCTTGTTACAGCTGGTTCATCCCCTTCTTCTATGGCTGAGTCCTCTCATCCCCTGGTCTAGATCCAAGGCAGCTCCCAGTAAGCCTCTCCAAAGGAGAGCAGGGATACATTGGGAGTCGGTGGTCTCATGCTACAGATGTCTGCCATAGGCTTGACAATCCTGACACACAACAGGAAATTTACAGTGTAGGGTCAATCATAGGGATATTTGAAATGAAGTGGAGTCTGGATGTGAGTGAATAAAGTATCGTACTATAGCAGATGAGCAAAAGAGGAATAGCACCAATCGCACCAAATGCTGACTTCACAACTCATGCCTCCATGGTTACTTTGGTGGGTCTAGACCATGCCTTGGCCTATTCATCCTATCCCTCATCAGCTGACCCGGTATTGTTTTCTGATGCCTGCATGAATGAGCAATTACTGCGACTGTGGATAATTGTCATGTGCAGCACATTAATGTCACTGTGTTTGCCTAATATTGCTGATTGTTGTTTTCTGGCTTTACATGCACATGGTGCTCATCAACAACATAGACTACACTGAGACCTTCTCACCTGTAGCTCACTTTGAATCCCTTCACACCCTACTGGCCATAGCTGCCCTAGAAGATTGGGAGGTGCATTCCATGGATGTGAAATTGGCTTTCCTCAATGGGGATCTCGAAGAAGAAATCTACATGGAACAACCCCATGGATTTGTCGTTCCAGGAACTGAAGGATAAGTTTGGCATCTCACTAAAGCCCTCTATGGGTTAAAACAGGCATCATGTCAATGGCACCATAAAATGCATGGATTGCTCTCAGGACTCTCCTTCACCTGCACCCTTTCAGACTCTGGGATCTACATATCTACCACTTCCTCCAAGCCCCTCATCATTGTCCTCTTGTCCTCTATGTTGATGACATCACTGTCCTTGGAGGATCATTAGAAGAAGTAGAAGCATGCAAAGCAACCCTAAAAACCCTGTTCCAAATGATGGACCTCGGTGAGATCAAATCTTATTTGGGTCTCCATGTTTCCAGGGATCGATCAAAGCGTATTCTTGATATTGATCAAGAAGCTTATATCTCTGATGTCCTGGAGCACTTTGAGATGACCAATTGCAATCCTGCGACTATGCCCCTTCCACCAAATATGCTGCCCATCAAAGCCACCATGTCCTACACCACCTCTATGACTCTGCACACTGAATACCAACAGCTCATAGGATCTCTACTCTATGCAGCCATTGTATCCAGACCAGACATTGCCTTCATGGTCATGAAGCTCTCACAATTCCTGTCCAATCTTCTCCCTTTACATTTAACTCTTGGCTGTCACATTCTTCAATACCTCAAAGGCACCATCCATCACCATCTGCAATATGGTGGACTAGAAGGGACCGATGTCATAGGCTTCTCTGACTCTGACTGGGCAGCAGACAGAGATGACCACAAGTCGATTGGAGCATACACCTTCCTTCTTGGTGGAGGAGCTATCACTTGGTCATTGCAAAAACAGCACACAGTGTCTCTTTCCTCCACAGAAGCGGAATACATGTCCCTTTTGCAAGCCACTGCTCAGGGAATGTGGCTGAGGTCACTACTTAGTGAGATAGGTTTCAGTTTCACTTTCCCCCTTTTACTTTATGGTGACAACAAAGGTTCCATTGACATTGCCACCAATCCAATCATCATGTGAGGTATGAAACACATCAATATACACCATCACTACATACGAGAGTGCCTCTCATCCAATGCTATTGTGGTTCAGCGTTTACCTTCATCTCAGATCACTGCTGACATTCTTACTAAACCCTTATCCCTTCCTCTCTTCTCTTCCCATCAATCAGGTTTTGGGCTTGTGGGGTGTGCGTCCAGCATGGGGGGGTGTTGACGTCTTATGCTTACTTATACTGCTTTTCCTTTTTCATCTCTTTACTGTACACACACTTCAACATGCACATACTTACATACACATGTCCCTTCGCCATATGACTCTTGGTCCATGCACTACAACAGATACTATAAGTAGATTGCAGTGCTATCACAATAGAACAAGAACTCTTCAAGTTCCTCACATGCACATGGCCTGTGTTCATCACATTTCACCCTCTGACTTGACACTCATCACCTCGTGGATGCACAACAGGCACACCACAGTGTTGTGTGCATGGCCAACTGCACAATTTATGCATTCCTAGTGGCACATGATCTCTGTGGTAGTGTGTCTGACAGGCTTGCCCTTCTCACCATTGCAGCTTGTTCTCAACAGGTGCTGTGCTGTAATGTAATCTCAACACAATGTGGAGGGTATAGATAAAGGACATGTTCATATGAATGCATCCTTCCTCATTTGCTTCTCCCACTCCTTGATAAAGGTTACAGAGACAATACAGCATGCAAGCTACACAAAGAAAGAACAATGTTGCTTACAGGTGGCAAGGTGTGAGGCCAAGGAAAGGCCTCTGACCATGTCTATGTCCATATCCAAATCTGTGGCCACGCAGTGCCTGTTGGGCACACCATGGTGGGGGTGTGGTATTGGGTCGTGTGCAGTGTGCTGTCCAGATGGTGGCTGCACAGGCAGGTAGGGGACCACATGCTTGTTGCAGCAGCAGCATGGGCACATGGGTGGGCACAAAAGGAGGGACATACAAATTGCCCATGTCCTCTTGGGTGGACATGGGTGGTGAACCAGCAAGCTGCCACACTGTGCTGGTACAGTGGCAGCATGGGAGGGAGGCTCTGTGAGGATAGCATATTCAGTCAACTCCTGCATGTAATTTGTTTTTTCTTATAATAGAAAAGATATGCAGCAAGGCTATGCAGCACATGATGGTGGTGGGCAGCCAACACATGCAGCATGGCCAGGTGTGATGACAATTGTTGAGCAACCAGCACTGCAGCACATGGCAGTGGTGAGCAGCCAAATGCATGCAGTGTGGGGGGTAGAAGCTCAGGTATAATGAGCAGCCCATAGATGCATGCAGTAAATGGCAGTGGTGAGCAGCCAGTACATGCAGCATGGGGGTGTCAGGCTGCTATTATTTTCCCTATTTTTCTCCTCATTTTCCTCTATTTTATGATGTCTCTATCATCATAGATCTTACAATCGCTCCTGATCTATCAAAGCAATTCCCATGGTCATGCATTCCATTTCTTCGTCTTTATTGGCCGATGATGTGTATGTCATCTGATCTCCAATCAGCCTGTTCTATCTTTAGTTATACTTCATTTTCTAACTCTTACTGTGTATGCTCACCAATCCTTTTCACACCTGCTGCAGAGTATCACCAATCACTCCCACAGTTGCTGCAGAGCCTCAGTCAGCACTTACATGTCCCCTCTATTATTAGGTATGACATCACTACTATAGTTTCTCATTCTCTGGCCCTATACTGTACTGCATGGTCTGTGCATGCTTCAGGATACTATATATATATAGGACTCCTAGTGGTTTATTCCCTAGTTCTGATCATCTGGGATATCTGCTACGTACAGTACTCTTCTCTCCTCTTATTTACTATATGCTAATATATCTGGGATATCCAATAGTCAAAGTGTGATTGTCCTTTTGTTGTTTTAGCTTTTCCTTCAGTTATTTGGCTTTGACATAGCATCAGCCTCACAGGGGGCAGTGAGCAGCAGCACGAGTGGTTGTAAAAAGCCAGGACATGTGTGCTGGCATGTTGTGCCACACTGCCATGCGCATGCTGCATTCCCACATGCATGCCATGTTGCTGTGCATGGCATGCCACACCAGGGGAGGGTGGTCTTAGTAGCAGCACTTCAAACACAAAAAAACCACATGTTGGCCTCATTACACTTGGTTTTTCTCTAATATGGGACTGCTTACAAACTGACCTCCCATTCTTAAGTAGACACTGCTGATGTACAAAGATACCATGAAAACATATGAAGATTTCAAAGTGGAGATTTATGAACAATACCCTGGGTCTGGGGTCACTTGGAAGTGGACCCACACAGATCTATCCTTTCTCATACAAGAGCATAGACTATTGGGTATGCAGTCACTAGGTGGCTTTGCTGACTATTGATGAAGCTGGGCAGCACAGCAGGGAAGCAAACATGATGACATAGAATTGATAAGCTTAGAGCCCAAGGGCCATTATAGCAGTAGACAAGCCTGTAAGATAGAGAAGATGTGTACCAGAGGGAAGAGGGTACACAGAAGACAGAAAGAGCTGCATAGAGCAGGTATGTCAGAAGAGAACTCAGGGAGTAGAAGAGATACTCACCTCAGCACATGCAGAAGTGCTGAGGTGAGAAGATGATGAGATAAAGAAAATATAGTAAGAGCAAAATAGAGTTGAAGAGGAGTTCAAACCATAAAGAGAAAAGAAATACCAATAAGATGAGATAGAGATAAGTATACTTAATAAGTAAACAGTGTGATCAGCATCATAAGGTAGTGAAAAACCAACAACTATCACTGCCAGTTCATGTTGATTTTTCCCTATCTGATCATGTGCTGTGTGCTCCTTTACCACATGATTGCCTCATGTTAACTTACCTACACACTCTGTCATGCATGGTCTGCACACACATTAGGGCTTATCTATCCTGGTCTGTGTGCTGTGTACTTAGGTACTAATAGTCTGGGTCTGGGACATAGTTCTACAGTCGGTTATCTACCCATCTCCCTCATCATGGATTGGCTTACATTCCTTGTCAACTGTTACTTCACAATCATGATATTGCTTCTTGGTTAACTTGGGCTATTGCCCACACTCTACCTGCCATCTCCCTTCAGGCCTCCTTGAGTGGGGTGCTAAGGTGCTGAGGACCATCACACTGCTCATCACACTTTTCAACAGTTCATAGTCATTGCAGGTTTCCTGCAGAGTACCCAGTGGCTCTCAGAATACAAGCAGGGTAACCACTATTCTGAGGGCTTCCCACCTAGCTTGTGGGAGCACATCACTCTATGTTTACAGATTGTCCTGCTGCAGCATGATTGCAAAAATATGTATCTGCTCAAGGACATAGGGTTGGCAGCATACTATGTGCTTCACAACATGACATCTGTGATTTGTGCAACAGGCATGATGCCATCTGCAACTACTTCCACTTCTTCACTGTCTGCCACTAACATTAAGACAGAATCACCCAAAGTACCAGAGATGGATGCTTGGGCTCAGGTGATCACCAGAGTGCTTGAGTCCCAATGCATGACATGTCCACAACCACAAAGTACAGCACCACTGCATGAAAATGGTAACACATGCAATTTCTGCAGTGAACTGAACCACTATATTCATGAATATTTGGTCATCAATGACTACATTGCACAGGGTAAATTTGTCAGAACACTGATGGAAAAGTTGTTCTACCTACAGGAATCTTTGTGCCTAGAGGCATCACTGGAAGATGGTTGCATGACTGTGTCAATGAGTGGCACTGCCAAAATCCAGGAAATGTCAGCACTGGTCAGATGATGCTGATTGTGCAGGTGAAAAACAACCACATCTTCAATAGCAAGGGTGCCAGTTCATACCAGCTACTGCAGGACAAGTGTATCACAAATCTCGAGCACAAGTTGTATAACCTGTGCTGCACACAGGCACCTTTCCAGCCTACCACCAGGATGTGAAGGCAATGTGCAAATCTTGTGGCTGGTGACAATTCTTGTGACATGTCTGAGGTACCTGTGCCTTAACAGTCTAACTCATGCACCCCACAGGCAACTCAAGAGTCAACACCTCCCCAGGCTGAGACTACTCAGTTGGCAGTGCAAAAAGAGGTGTACAAGCACAACTGCTAAGAGTGGCCTATTAGATGGTCTTAGGGTAGGTCTGCTATAACAATACCCCTGGTAACAAGGTAATGGATATGTGCTTGATAAGTGTAATAACCATTCCTGATGATGATGAAGAGAGGGATAAACAAGATAGTGATGAGGATGATACCACTGATGACTAAATAAGGATCCAGAGTGACAAGTTTAGGATGTCTTAGCAACATTTAGAGTGACTTAGAGATCTTAGACTTAGTTCTTAGAGTGAAGTGAGTTTGTAATGAGCTTAGGTCAAGCACAGTATAGGAGAATCCCTAGATTGTGAAGTTGACAAGACTGGGGTTTAAGACTGCCAGTCTTTCAACTATTTATACAAAATCAAGTGTACTAAAGATAGTACAAGTAACCAAAGTTCACAGATCAATGATGATTGCACAGTAATGTGCAGCAATCAACATTGTCATGTGACTATAAACATGTCCATGAGTAAGTAGTGGCTCAGCCCCAAGCATGAAAATGAACCAGAAGTAAATAAAGACAAATCAGGGAATGATACAATAAGTCCTTGCTAATTGTATAGTAGTAGTCCTTAGCAAGTAAATGTTATAATAAATAAAAGAAGGAAGAAGCTTTATAGTATTTGGAGTAAAACTCACAACTTCAGTATATAAATACTATAGTACTATAAAGGAAGGAAAATAGAGTCCTTACTATAAATAGGAGCTAAGCTCAGCAACTGTAGTTAATACTACATTTATAGTAAGGAAGAAGTAAGAAAGAAGGAAAAGGAAAAAGAAAACACATTACTGTGAGGCTGATGCTAACATTGAAGCCAAACAACTGAAGAAAGACTAAAACAAAGGATAATTGTGCTTCAACTAGTGGATATCCCAGATATATAATCAGTAAAGTATAACAAGGAAAGGAATAGAAGCTACTGTACCTAGCAGATATCCCAGATGATCAGAACTGGGGAATAAACCACTAGGAGTCCTAAGTATATATAGTATACTAAAGAGTGCACAGACTGTGCTGTACAGTATAGGGCTGGAGAATGAGGAAGTATAGTAATGATGTCATACCTAATAATGGAGGGGATGTGTAAGTGCTGACTGAGACTCCACAGTAGGTGTGAGAAGGATTGGTGAGCATCCACAGTAAGAGTGAGAAAATGAATCATAGCTAAAGATAGAATGGGCCAATTGGGGATTGGATGACTAACATGTCATCAGCCAATAAAGATGAACAAGTAGAATGCATGACCATGAGAATCACTTTGATGTATCAGGAGAAATTGGAAGATCTATGATGATAGAAATTGTGAGGCTCACACTAGACAGCAAGGTCACAAAAGTAAGAGAGGGAATGGACAAAGGGATGAGGCAATACACTTAGGATGAAGTCACACTATCAGGCAGATATCCCAGATGTATAAAGCTAAGGAATACATGCTATGGAAGTATCCTATATATACTAAAGAGATCAGCACACAGACTGTGTGCTGTCACTATAGGGCAGGCATATGTAAATAAGATGCACAGCATCTGTGAGAACTATCAGTAAGCAAAGCACAGCATTGCACAGCATCAGTAATCGACCATGAGAGTATGAGTCATATATGTACAGTAATAAGTCTGATGATGAATGGATATGAGTCATAGATAATCATGATAAGATCTACAGATAATCTGATAAGATAATACAAGATATATCCTGTAGATCTTGAGTGATAAGATCAAAAGAAATCATAAAATGGAAAGAAAAATAAGTATGTCCTGACAAATACCCCCCTTTCAAGGACGAGATGACTTGACAAGTAAGTTTGATGAAACACCAGTAGAACCAAATCCTTGTTCTCCTCTTTCTGTGTCATCCAATGAAATAACTTCTTTGATATCAGCTAATGATATGTGTTCAAGAATTATTTGTGCAACTCAATCCTTTACTTTGACGTTAAAATCTTTATTGCCAAGATTGACAAGAAGGATTTTAATGGGTCCATGATAATCAGAGTTGATTACTCCTGCTCCCATATGAATAGAATTTTTGACAGCCAGACCACTGCGAAGAGCAATATGTCCATAACAGTGATCAGGTATAGCCAAGGAGATCTGAGTATCGACCAGATTTTGCCCATGAGCAGGAATGATGATGTCTTCTGCACTGTAATGATCAAGACCAGCAGCTAATTCTGAACTGTGAGTGGGTAAGGTAGCTGATTCTGAAAGTCATTTGATTGGAAGAAGACAATATTGAATAGAGTGAATAGCGGTAGGATGTAATAAATGGAATTCTTTAACCAATTTGGGTACATCTTGTTGAATATTTACTGTATGTCTATTTTTTTGTTTGGCACCTCCTTCACTTCACCATTACCTACATTTTACATACCACTGACACACTACTACATCACCACAACCCTTCAGGACTCTTCCCCATTCCCACTCCACTTGCACTCTGGATGATGCACATCCCTCACATATTTAGCCATCCTTGTACTTTAGGATCATCTCTCCACCTTAACCTTCTTCTCTACACACTATATAAGATGCACCATATACATTACATACCCTCAGTGGTTGTCTTACAACAACACTGAGTGAGTAAACCACTTCATCATCTTATCCTCCTTCTCATCACATCCCTGCAGCTTTCCTCTTTGCATCGTGGCACTACTCTCACTGCCCACACCTACCCTTACCTCTGCAGCCATGCTGCTATACTCAATAATAAACTTCCTAGCTGTCTGCCATAGCCTGCTCAAACACATCTTTGGTAATGATACCTGCTGGTTCCCAGGAATTTTCGTCTTCTGGGTAATTTTTCCATTTGACAAGGTACTGTGTTCATCCTTGACTTGTTCTGCTATTGATAATCACTTCAACTTCATACTGTTCAACATTATCTTTGATAATTGGTGGAGGAGGGATTTTAACGGTTCTTTCTGGAATATCATTTGGAGTAAAAGGAAGGAGTTCAACAACATCGAAGATGGGATGAATCTTCATTGACTTGGGAAGTGCAAGTTCATATGCATTATTTGAAAGCACTTCAATAATTGAGTAAGGTCCAAGTCTTTTGTGATCCAATTTTCAAGTAGGTCTTCCCATTTGTATGTTGGATGCATCCAACCAAACTTTATCTCCAATTTGATATTTGGGTGTCATTCCTCTGTGAGCATCATAGTATTTCTTCATATCATCAGCCACTTTCCTTAGTGCTGATTCTGCATCTTCCCTGGTCCTCTTCAATCCTTCAATAAAAATTTCTACCAAATTGATAGTGGACATCTTGCCTGGTTCAAATTACATACGTGGATTTTGTCCAGAATTTAAGATGAATGGAGAATATTTTGTTGAGGTGTTAACTCTGTTGTTGTAACAGAATTCTGCCATTGGTAACCAGTTCATCCAATCTGATTGATGATGATTGATGAAAATTCAGAGATATTGCTCTATCTCTTGATTAATTCATTCCATTTGTCTGTCTGTTTGTAGATGATATGCTGTGGATAATGCTGTTTTTATACCCAACAATCTATTCAATTCCTTCATCATTTTGGATGCAAATTGTGGACCATGATCTGAGAGAATTTTCTCAGGCAGTCCATGATGCTTTCAGACATTATCTCTGAACAATCATGCAACTCCTTCCACTGTCACATCTGAGTTTGTAGCCATGATGTGGATCATTTTTGAGAAATGATCTACCACCACCAATATTGCATCATATCCTTGACTATCTGGTAATTGAGTAATCAAATCTGTTCATATGATTTGCCAAGGATTCAATGGTATCTCATTGGGTGTCAATTCTCCTTGTGGTCTCTTTGGGAACATCTTTGTTCTTTGACAGATGTCACAAATTTTGATGTATTTCCCAACATACATGGTCATTCCTTTCCACCA
Source organism: Albatrellus ellisii (assembly GCA_003314395.1). Lineage (NCBI taxonomy): Eukaryota > Fungi > Basidiomycota > Agaricomycetes > Russulales > Albatrellaceae > Albatrellus > Albatrellus ellisii. Next base: position 16,231 of record QLPN01009642.1, read on the forward strand.
AAATGATCTTGCCACTATCTCCAATGTCCTCCATTGTCCTGGGTGTCCTGCTATAGGAGTGTCATGGCATTGTTTGACAACTTCAGCTCTACAACTGTCTGGGGCAAGGATTTTATCTCTGTATGTCAATAATCCTTGTTTATTTTCTCCCCATCCAGCTATAGTTGCTGTCTTTGCTTCATCTCCTGACAATTCTCTCCACATCTTGACATCTCTGTCTTTTACTTGTTCATTGGTGATCTTGTTGAGGAGTGGAATGTTATTTGTCATAACTGCTTTGATATGATTTGAATTTGTGGAAAACTCTGGTTTTAGCAGTATGACATTCTCATTGTCATGTTCCACCCCCTCTTTATGATCTGATTGTCTCAATAAGAGGTCAGGTTTGGCTGAACTCTTTCCTGGTCAGTGGGAAAGGTGAAAGTTGAATCTAGAAAGAAACAAGGACCATTGAGCCTGGTGACGGTTTAGTTTCTGGGCACTCATAAAGTACTCTAGATTTTTGTAGTCAGTAAGGATGTCAACCATACTATCTGTTCCTTCCAGATAGTGTCTCCACTGTTCCAGTGCACAAATAACAGCAAGCATCTCCTTGTCATATATGTTGTAATTCCTTTCTGCTGGGGAGAGACTTTTGCTGATGTATGCTACTGGGTGCCACTTCCCATCATCTCTCATCTGTGATAACACTGCTCCTGTAGCATAACCTGAACTATTGGCTTCAACCAAATATGGTCTGTGGGGTTCAGGAAAGACAAGGACAGGTTGTGAACACAATGCTGTCTTGAGATTGTCAAATGAGTCTTTTTGTTCCTGATCCCAGTGCCATTTGATGTCTTTTTGAAGTAGCGAGTTGAGGGGTTTTGCTAATTCAGAGAATCCACAAATAAAACAATGATAGAAATTTGTGAAACCTAGGAACGAGTGGACTTCTGTGATGGAGGTTGGTAATGGCCAATCAGCAATTCCTTGAACTTTGACAGGGTCCATCATAATTTTGTCAAAGGAAATTTTGAGACCTAAATAGTCTATTTCTGTTTTTTCAAAGTCACATTTTTCCAGTTTCAAGTATAATTTGTTATCGTGTAAGATCTGGAGGACTCCTTCAACAATTTGATGGTGTTCCTCTATGGTTGCAGTGAAGATGAGGATATCATCCATATAAACCACTACTTTTCCTCTGGCAATGAGTTCTCTGAAGAGATGATTCATCATGGTTTGGAATGTAGCAGGGCTGTTGGTAAGTCTGAAAAACATAACAAGGGGTTTGTATAATCCCTTGTTAGTAATGAAGGCAGTCTTCCATTTGTCTCCTTCTTTGATTTGGACATTATTGTATCCCCATCTGATGTCAAGTTTGGTAAAGTATTTCACTCCTTTGAATTTATTGATCAATTCAGAAATAAGCGGTAGTGGGTATGAATTTTTGATCATAATCTCATTGAGCTGATGATAATCTTGAATGGGATGTAATTCTCCTGATTTCTTCTTGATAAAGAAGAATGGTGACACCATAGGTGATTTGGAGGGGTGAATATGTCCTGATTTGAGATTTTTGTTGATAAACTTTTCCAATTCTTGTTGTTCCGTAAAGGAGAGATTATAAATCTTTCCCATATGCATCTTCACTCCTTCTTTCAATTTGATAGCATGATCCCATGTGCATTTTGGAGGCAATTTGTCAAACGATTCTTTGGCAAATACTGATTTAAATCCATGATATGCTTTGGGGACAATATCTTCAAAGGACTTCTTGATCTTCTTTTTCTCTGCTTCTATTGCTAAGTCCTGAGAGATATTTTGAATTGCTGCTTCTCATCATCTCCTATCATGATGCATAAAATTTTATCTCCTTTACATACTTCATTGTCATCTTCATCATCAACTTCTACCATGGGTGGTACTTCAATTTTTGTTTGTTCCATCATCTTCTTCCTGATCTTCCTATCTGCTACTACTCATATGTGACAATGTCTTGGACATCTTGTGAATTTCACTGCACCAGTTTCCCAATTTATTTCTGGATTATGGATTTTTAACCAAGTCTCTCCAAGGATTAGATTGACTTTTCCTAGACTGGTAACACAGAAGGTAGTTCTTTCTGTATGATTTTGGATTTTGATTATAAGATCCACTGTTTCTTTGATAGAACCATTTTCATTCTTGGTTCCATCAACATTTCAAACTGGTATTGAAATTGGGAGTTTCTTTGTATTTAGATGATTTGTCTTCACAAATTCTTCATCTATGTAACACATTGTTGCTCCCGAATCTACTAGTACCTGAATAGATATCACTTGTCCATCTTCTGGCTTCTTGACTTTGAGTTGAATCATGGGTAATTCTGCTTTGATTCCCATGACTACCTGCTCTTCTTCCTTGAGAGAGGGCATACTCTCTGATGTCTCTTTCTTCTCTGTCTTTACTTCTGATGCAATGTTGTTAAATATTTCAACTGGATCACATGCATTGGCATGGTCAACAGCACCATCATCAGGAGTAAGTACAGAAAAATGATTCAAGGACAAAGTAGTGACATCTACTACTCATCCTTTCCAAAATCCACTTCCTTTGCTATTTTCTTAATAGCCTTGTCATTCAACATCAGTGAAAATTCCTCTGTGGTCATGCCCCTAATCTGATTGTGGATTTCATGGATCTTTCCTGTGCATCTTTGTGGACAGTCCCTGGAAATGTGGCCCTTCTCTCTGCAGTTGAAACATATGATCTCCCTTCTTCTTTGGGCCCGATCCACATCCATGGGTACTGTATTGTTGTTAGCTCTGTGTGATGGAACAGAAGGATTAGTGGCTGTGGCAGGAGTGTTTGTGTTTTGGTTATAACAAGGTCCCCAGCTTGAGGATCCCCTGTCTGCAACCAATTGTTTAAACTCTCTCATGTGCCAATCCATACTCTGTGCCATTTGCTGCCAGGCTAAATACATGGTAGGAGGGGGATTGATATTGTAGATTCTTAGAAGATCCACATTTAATCCTCTCTTGAAGCAGTTGATGAGTGCTTCATCATCATATTTTGTTTTTGCTGCAATCAAGAGGAATTCTGTGGTGAATTCTTCTGCTGTTTTCCCTCCTTGATATATTTTGTGTAGCTGTTGTTGTGCAGTTTGGGCCTTGTCTGGGTCTCCAAATTGCACTTGGAGTTTCATGTTGAAGTCTACCCAATTTGCAAATGGTTCTGGATATAGTGGATTATTTGGGTTGACTTCATGTAGTCACTGTTTAGCAACTACAAGGTTCCTCCAAGCTTCTGTGCTTCCTCCTATCATGTATGATAGGGCATATGTGATTCTGTCACTATCAACCCACAATTTGTTTGCTGCAAATACAAGAAATAATTCTTGTATAAATGAGTCAAGCTTGTCACACTTCCCTGAGTATGGAGTAGGTGACAAAACTTTTACCTGGTGTTGGGCAAATACATGGCCCATGGGGGCGACAGATAGGCCAGAGATGTTTGTCAAATGTGGCATTTGGGTTTGGCGGACAGATAGCATTGATGTTATTTTGGCCAAGGATTTGGTAATCTCAACCAATGCATTCCCCATTTCCAACTGATGTGTTTGTTGCTGTTGTTGTGCCAACTTTGCTTGCTGCATCTCATGTCTCATTATCTCCAGCATATCCTCCAAGTCCACTATCCAAGTCACCATTGGATTTATGGTGTCTTCCATTCTTTCTTCTGATGACTTGGGGAGGAATGGTTCTGGTTCTCATGCTTGCCAATTCGATGGACTGCTCATCTTGTGATTTCTCATCTAAAGATGAATGCCTGGGGGAGAGAATTGTAATATGGGCTGGTTTGTTCCCAGTAGTGAGGAAAGAAGTACCATGGGAATTCTTCAGGATGAGTGTTGTAGTATGAATTGTGGAGTTTGAAGCACCAATGGCTTGCTGACAGCAGTATTCAAATGTGTTGCTGTAGTATTGGATAAGGGCTTGAGAAGTATGAGGTTCAGTTGGTGATGATAATGAAGAGGTAAGCCTGGCATATGATTTGCCTGACCTAGTCCTCTTTTCCAAGTGAAGTATTCTTGGAATGATGAAAAATAAAACTGTGCAAAGTGAAAACTCTTTGTACCTTTTCCAAGGGTACAAGCTGTTTAAACACAGAGTGGAAGGTGGAGATAGGTATGTAGATACTAGTATATATGTATTTTACCAGTACTATGAAAGAATTCTCTGATATAGTAAAAGTTATAGTATCTCTGGTCCAAACGGTTGTCAGAGAGATCTTTGATGCCCCACTAAGTGGTAGACACCCTAGCACTGCTTGCTGAGGCAATATAAGGCCCAGTGCTGCAGCTGAAATATGAAGAATTGGAGAACTATAACAATACAATGCTCTCTTGAGCAAGGAGGGAGGGGAATGATGGTTTGGGAGTGTGTAGGAGGGAAGTGTGTGTGAGGTTGCTAGGAGTAGAGCTTTATACAATTGTGAGGCTCACACTGTTGAGCATCACATGCACATAAAGCCAGAAAACAACCATCAGCAACATCAGGTGAACACAGCAATACAAACACACAGCATGCAACAATCAACCAGGTGAGCACAGTGATATAAACACACCACATGTGACAATCAGATGTAGCCACATCAATTGTGCATTTGTTAGGCATCAGACTGTAGGACTGGGGTCAGCCGATGAGGAACAGGATTGATGAGCTGTACAGGCCAAGATGTGGTCCACAGAGTCACGAGTTGTGAAGTCAGCAATTGGTGCAATCAATGCCTTTCCTATTTTGCTCATCCATATAGTGCCCAGACTCCACTTCACTTTATGATCAACCCTGCACTGTAAATTTTCTGTTGTGTTTTGTTGTGCTCCAGCCTTGGAGCTAGACTTGTATTTAGATAGTGCATTGTCCCTCAGAAGAGATCAGATTTCCCCCACCCATGATTTGACTTCTCCTCCCCATCTGAGTCCATAATCAAAAGGTGCATTTAGATCTTCCCTCCATGTGTCTTATTGTCAAGAAAAGTGCACATTCCTTGTAAGTCATGTCTATTATTGCATTGTGTTCTCCATTGTGTTGTGTTCCCCATTGCATTGTGCTGTGTTGTGTTCTCTACTGCATTGCATTTTGTTCCCATTATGTTGGATTCTCTATTGTGCTCTCCTTTGCATCACATTGCATTCTCCTTATCACATCATATCACCAGTTTGTTACCCAAGTCACATTCCCCTTGTTGCTCTAGTTGAGTCGTGCTATCATGCTTATTGCCCTTAACTACTAACCCTCTCTACTTTGGTGTCTAGAGAACCTTATGGCTCACACCCTCTAGCAATTGCTGTGGTTGTGGTTTGTTTTCCCCTTCAGCCTGGCACAGCACATATCATATTGGAGCTCACCATGAGGGGCTGCAAGTCAAGATTACATCTAGACACCACTACAAGCTTCATCCACAAAGACACACAAGCTTGTCAACAATTGAAGTGCTATGAGACAAACTCAAACAATTTGTCAGCCCATTGCATTATTCTCCACCTTCTACACATTCCCCTCTCACAGAATAAGAACTAATCATAACCCCATGTGCTCCATCTCCTGTAGACTCATCATTCTTCTTGGTGCCCAGCACTTTATCATCACCTTTGATCTTGACTATCACCCCAACCCCATCTCACCAAACCAATCATCAGTCTAACTCACATACCCCACCCCATATCACACCTATGGCAAATCAGTACACAATGCCCACACAAGGTGACAGAACCACACCGAAATTTGACCTGAAGCACCCTCATGACCTCAGACAATATTTTGAAGATCTCAAATTCCACTTCAATCTTGCACAAATTCAAGATAATCAAACATGTAAAATTCACGCATGATGCTATGTTGACATAGATGTCCAGGACCTCTGGGTGATGCTGCCAACATATAAAGATACTGCTAAAACATATGAAGACTTCAAAGTGGAGATCTATGAACAATACCCTGGGTCCGAAGTCACTCGGAAGTGGACCCACGTGGATCTATCATTCCTCATACAATAACATAGACTCTTGGGTATGCAGTTGCTAGGTGACTTTGCTGACTACCACCACCAGTTCATAGTCATCATGGGTTTCCTGTGGAGTGCCCAGCAACTCTCAGAATATGAGCAGGGTAACCACTATGCTGAAGGCTTCCCACCTGGTCTGTGGGAACACATTGCTCTATGTTTACAGATAGTCCTACCACAACATGCTCACAAAAATTCATATCTGCTCAAGGACATAGAGGCAGCAGTGCACTATGTGCTTCATGACACAATGTTGGCAATTCGCATGACAGGCCTGATGCCATCGGTGACTACTTCTACTACTTCACCACCCCCTACTAACATTAAAATAGAACTGCCCAGAGTACCAGATATGGATGCTTGGGCTCAGGCGATCACCAGAGCACTCAGATCCCAATGTGCAACATGTCCACAACAACAAGGGACCACACCACTGTGCAAAAATGGTAATGCATGCAATTTCTGTGGCAAGATGAATCACTATATTCACAAATGCTTGGTCATCAATGACTACATCACACAGGGTAAAATTAGCTGTAATGCTGATGGAAAGGTTGTTCTACTGACAGGAATCTTTGTGCCTAGGGGCATCACTGGAAGATGGTTATGTGATTGTGTCAATGAGTGGCACTGCCAAAATCCAGGAAATGTCAGCACTGGTCAAATGATGCTAAACATGCAGGTGACAAATGGCCATGATTTCAACAACAAGGGCACCAGTTCATATCAGCTGTTGAAGGATGAGTGCATTGCAAATCTCAAATGTGAGTTGTATAACTTGCATTGTGCACAGGTACCCTTCCAGCCTACCATCAGGATGTGATGGCAGCACACAGAAGAGAATTCTGCATCAGGTGACAACTCTCATGATGCACCTGAGGTACCTCCACCTCATCAATCTAACTCATGTGCACTGCAGGTGACCTGGGAGTTGACACCTCCTCAGGCTGAGACTACTCAGTCAGCAACCTGAAATGACAACAGTCCACCTATTCACCCTTTTGCCCAGGCTTGAGATGCAACCATTCCCACACCTGTGTCCATCAATCCCATGCCATCATGCATCATGCCTATATAGAGAAGACTTGACAATGCATACCACATAGATCCACCAATTCATGACAAAGCCCATGCAGCAGAAGTATTCCAATGTGCTATGGAAATGCCAATCACTATCACCCATTGTCAGCTCTACTCTATCACCTCAGAGGTCCACTACCAAGCTCAAGAGGCGATGATGGCAAAGAAAGTTCCCATTAATCCAGTCCCCACAGCCACAGCAAACTACATGGAGGAGGAGGATGATGAAAACAACATCATCGATAGCTATGCTCAGACCATCTCCAATGAAAAGGTTTGTCACATAGCACACAATGTGCCATGTGAATTCAAAGAAGCAGTCACGTCTAGTTGGTGTGGCAAGCCAATCATTGTCCCTAACCCATACAAAGCTTACCTTCATGAGTTTCCACCTGGTCAGCCACCAGACTTGCTCATAGTTGTGAAAGAGTCAGCATTGCTGCATTCAATATTGCTGCTGGTTGACAACAATCAACAAATTGAAAGTATAATTGATCTGGGGTGCCAAGTAATCACAATGTCAGAAGAGGTTTGCCATTCACTAGGACTAATTTATGACCCAAGTGTGGTCCTAAATATGCAGTCAGCAAATGGTGAAGTCGACAGGTCACTTGGCCTTGCCTGTAATGTTCCATTTTTATTCAAAGATATCACATTATATTTGCAGGTTCATGTCATCTGCAGTCCAGCCTATGACATCCTACTCAGGTGACCATTTGATGTATTAACATGAAGTGTTGTTCACAACTTTGGTAACAAGGATCAGATGATCATGATCCATGATCCTAACACAGGGTCATCAGTGACTGTGCCTATGCTGCCGCATGGGTCCTGTCAGTTCCAGTTTCACCAAAAAGAAGTATCAGGTTTTTGCATTTCAAGGATCTGACCATGCGTTGGGGAGATCATGAAAATAACTACATGTTTGTTTGCACCAACCCTGTTCCCATTTTCCATCTTTATACTACAAATCCCACTCCATCTACACTTCCAGCTTCTGCATTTCCTGATTTTTCAGACTCCACTGTTGCCATGTATGGGAAGAGAAGGTACAAGCTGGTAGCAAAGAAATTATGGCTGATCTCCTGGTGTGCTTTCACATTATTTGTGATATATGCAGCGACCCACTCGCATTGATTCCTAGACTTTTACACAATCCTCCACCATTTATTCCAGTCAGACACTATACTAACAAGTGAAGAGATATCATAGACAGAGCACATGAAGGTGACTTCCTATGGCCTGCTGAGCGTGATCTCATGCATCACTTTATGTGCTTGCAGCACTTAGGTTTTGTGTGGGACGACTCTGAGTGAGGATGTTTCTGGCAAGACTTCTTCCCACCTGTTGAAATCCCCATCATAGAACACAAACCTTGGGTACAGTGCAATATTCCTGTTCTGCCAGGTATCTATGACAAAGTATGTCAACTTATTACCAGAAAGATTGTGGCTGGTGTCTATGAGCCATCCAACTTGTTGTACTGATCTCACTGGTTTTGTGTTGTCAAAAAGGATGGTACCAGTCTTTGGATTGTGCACAGTCTTGAGCTGCTCAACACAGTGACAATCCAACACTCTGGCATACCTCCATTCACAGACCTCCTTGCAGAGCAATTCACAGGTCACATTTGTGGTGCAACATTGGATCTATATGTCAGCAATGACAAATGGCTGCTCACAGAATTGTCACGAGATCTAACCACTTTCCAGTCACCATTTGGCATGTTGCATCTCATCACCCTTCCGATGGGGTGGATGAATTCTGTTCCTATTTTCCATGAAGACATTACTCATATTCTACAGTCCGAAATCCCACACGTCACAGTACTGTTTATCGACAATGTACCAGTGAAAGGTCCCAACACCGATTACCACAATGCTGATGGTAAATACAAAACAATCCCTCAGAATCCTGGCATCCAACACTTTGTTTGGGAGCACTTTCAAAATCTTAACTGTGTCATCCAGCAAATGAAGTACACTGGAGGCACATTCTCAGGGCACAAGATGGTGTTCTGTGCACTGAACTTCAATGTTGTGGGACACCATTGTACTCCAGAAGGTCATATCCCCAAGGAATCACATGTCATGACCTCTCAGACGTCCATGCATTTCTTGGCACTGTCAGTGTCCTTTGTATCTTTATTTGCAATTTTGCACATTGCACTCACACTCTCACCATGTTTACTCATAAACTCCAACCCTTCATCTTTGGTCCAGAGCAGCTAGCCACACAAGAAGATCTCAAACAAGCTGTTCTCTCATCACCTGCACTCAGGCCCATCAACTATCATTCATTTGTGCCCATTATCCTTTCAGTTTACACCTCATATATCATGGTTGGCTTCATCCTCAGCCAAGAAGATTTGGAAAACAATGGGCGACATTATTTCATGCGCTTCAGTTCAATAATGCTTAATGATCAGGAGGCATGCTTTTCACAAGCAAAACTCAAGATCTACAGTTTATTCTGTGCCTTGCACACATTGAAGCTCTACCTCATAGGTGTTTGAAACCTCTTTGTCGAAGTTGATGCATGGTACATAAAAGGCATGCTAACCAATCCAGATCTTGCACCTTCTGCAAGTGTCAATAGATGGATCATCAGCATCCTTGTGTTTCACTCCATGCTAGTGCATGTACCTGGTGTGGTCCATGGTCCAGATGGACTATTGTGATGACCCTCACAGCCTGGTGATCTGCCAGAGGATGATGATGAAGAAGAAGAATTCAATGACTGGATTGATCACTTTTATGGTTTCATACATATTATTAACCCACCATTCCTGTGTCTCCACACTACCCCACAATTCCTCACCATGTTAGCTAACAGTATACCAGAAACCACAACAGAGGGCAAGGCAATATCACAACCAGATGAGGAAAATGCACCTACAGAAGTGATTCCATGAAACACTGTGGTGCTACAACAGGACGAGCAGCTTTTTGCCATTCACACATGGTTGGATGACTTACAGCACCCAGCTGATGTTGATGATGCACAGTATGCGAGATTCGTCCATTATTGTACTGAATTCTTCATAGTCACAGGGCAACTCTGGTGAAAAGACCCACATGGCCAGCACAAAGCAGTCCTCTTCTATGAGGAGCAATTACCCATTCTGTGATCTGCTCACAATGATATTGGTCATCAGGGTATTTATGCAACATGTGCATTAATTCATGAACACTTCTGGTGGCCTTAATTGCCATGAGATGTTGCCTGGTTTGTATGGACATGTCATATCTGTCAACTGCAGCAGATTAGGAACATCTTGCTGCTGTCAGAACGTACTTATTTTTCCTTTCATTTTACAATTTCTTTTACTCTTATTGCTCAAGATCTACATGAGATATCTTATCTCATCTTATCAGATCATCAGTATATCTTATCGCGATTATCTATGACACATATCCATTTAGTCAATGGGCCGCTTACTGTACAATTATGACTACATTCCCACAGACACTTACTGATGCAGTGCAATGCTGCGCATTGCTTATTGATACTTCACACAGATGCTGCACATCTTATTTACATACGCCTGCCCTACAGTGACAGCACATGGTCTGTGCGCCGATCCCTGTAGTATATAAAGACTCTCATGTAGTAGATAGCTCTTTAGCTTTATACATCTGAGATATCTGCTACATAGCGTGACTCCTCTCTAAGGTGTATTGTCTCCTCCCTCGCCAATCCCCCTCCTCTCATTCAGTTGTGACCTCGCTGTCTAGCATGTGCCTCACAGCTGCCTCCAATGGTTGTGACACTGGTGCCCTTATTCACCAAAATGTACATGGACTCCATGCACATGCCCCCATCAGGTGGATATAAGTATATTGCACAAGGTCATTGCTCACTCATGCATTATCCAGAGTTTTGCATGCTGCGCCCCAAGATGGCTAAATCCCTTGGTGACTGGATATTCAAAGATATCCTTTGCCATTGGGGAGCACTGATGGACATTGTCTCAGACAACAGTGCACTGTATGTTAAAGCACTCAATTATTTGGTGCAACAGTATCACATTCAGCATTTATGTATTTTGGGTTACAATTCCTGTGCCAATGGCATCGTCAAGTGTCCACATTTTGATGTACACCAGGCATTGTTCAAAGCTGCAGATGGTGATCAGTCGAAATTGTCTCAGGTTGCATACTCTGTGTTTTGGGCTGACCACATTGCAATTCATAGGCACATGGGGTGTTCCCCTTATTTTGCAGTTACTGGCACACACCCTATCCTACCCCTTGACATTGCTGAAGCCACATATCTCATTCCACCACCAGATTCTGTTCTGTCTACCACCAATCTCATTTCTCGCAGGGCAATTGCACTCCAGAAGTGTCAAGAGCATCTCATGGGGTTACACCCCACAGTATTTGATGTGCAACAGGAAGCTGCAGCCAGATTTGAGCATGAATTTGACATGACTATCCACAATTTCAACTTCCAACATGGCACTCTCATCCTCATCCATCATACTGCCATTGAAAAGGTGTTGAACTGCAAGATGCACCCTCGCTACCTCAGGCATCTTGTCATGCTCTCACATAATAGAGGTGGTGCATATATACTCTGTGAACTCAATGGTGCAGTTCTTGACAGGCCTATTGCCACATTTTGTGTCATCCCCTATTTTGTGCAACAGGCAATTCTCTTGCCCCCACTCAATGACCTCCTTGACATCACGACAGATTGTCTCTGTCAACTGGAGTCTACTACATTAGATGACATTGAGGAGCAAGTCGTCAACTGTGACTAGAAATGTGTCTCTTTTATTTTCTTTCTCTCTTTACTTATTTCCTATCCAGTTTTTCCTTTTTTTGTGTCCACAAGTCTCTCACATGTCCCCTTTGCTTTCACCCTCTTGTTTTATTTGCAGAATTCTAAAATGTACAAGGTGACAACACAAATACATGCACAGCATGTGTGGCGACCATTACTCCCACTCCTTGCCCTTGCCTTTTGACCCCACTGCCTTACAATGCATTGTGCTATGCTCTGGGCTCCACTGCTCTTGCTCCATGAGTTGTGTGTGTATGATTTGGATTTCAGCCTCCAACAGGTGCATGGACCAATCGATGGAGAGACGCTGCAGCCCCAGCTTGGTGTACTGTGTCTCATACCATTGAAGGACCCCCCAGTTCACAGCTTCCATTGCATCACTGTTTTGGTAGTTGAGCCCCAGGTACATGCCCACCTCCAGTAGGGGCACCTCAGACTTGGACTGTGAGCACATGACAGAGCAACTAGGCCCAGCTGCCTCACTGCTGCCTTGTATGAAGAGCAGTGTTGGTGACCACAGTTCTGCAACCAGCTGATTAGTGTCTGTGTCACACTGTGCCAAGTCAGGGACTTACCTGCTGTGACTGGCCACTCCAGCCATTCTGCAAATTCACAGCATTGCCACTGCTGTGCACACCTCACACATCACCCCACCCACTTGTACCACCTGCACTCGCTATCTGTGTGTTGGCAGCAGCCACAAGGCTTCCTTGCCTGAGAAGTGTCAATCATGCTGAGGAGGGGTTGTAGAGAGGGTACATACCAGCTGCATTGGCCCCACATCCATCTGCTTCTGCCTTCACCACTTTGTTGCACTGGTGACCATCTTTAGGGTCATCATGCCTGCACATGCACATTTTTGTTGGTGCATTGTGGTGTCCTTGTCCATGTCTTCTGCACTGCATTTCAAGGCCATCAACATAGTTGAGCTGGTAGGGTCCACCATGTCTTCTCTGGCCTCATCCTCCTCCTCAGTGCCCTCCTCATCATCAGTGTTGTCAACATTGATCAGCTCAGGGGGCGCAGGTTGTTTGCCTTTGGCCACTTGTTGGGCCACCACATGCACCTTGATGCCTGACTTGCATATCCGTGCCCACCCATACTGTGGTGGAGGCAGCATGACCTTGGGCTTCTGCCTGCACGTTCTGGCTCCTGCCTGCAACAACACCTGTTTGACTTGTGGTGCCATTGGGTGTTCCTTGGCCATATGTGGTGCACCCACCTCCCATTCCACCTCCTCCTGTGGTGCCCACTCTGCCTCATTCCATGCTGTCTGCTCTGCCTGCATGTGATCCTTGGCCTCATGTCACTCAGCAGCCTTGCACTCAGCCAGCTCCCACACCTCCTGCTCCATGCATTCTCATTGTAGATAATTGCGATAAGATCTGCAGATGATCTGATAAGATGAGATAAGATATATCCTGTAGATCTTGAGCGATAAGATCAAAAGAAATTGTAAAATGGAAAGAAAAATAAGTACATCCTGACAGAAATATAAGAGAAACAGAAAAATGAAGAGAAAGATGAGGAAAATAATAGCAGCCTGACAATTACAAGGTGCCAAAGCAAGTGCCTCATAACACATGCCTCTATCTCCATGGACACTTACCTCACCACTTCCACACCACCCCACTTACTACTCCAGACAATGCACATCCCTACACATTTACATCTCCTTGTATTCCTCACTATCACTCTCTGCTTGAACTCTGTCTCATGGATCCTATATGAACAGATACTCAACTGTACTTCTCCTCAGATGTCCTACCCCCAGTCTGAGTGAGTACCACTTACTATCTGTGAGGCCGACGCTTTGTCGAAGCTGAACAACTGAAGAAAGCTATAACAAAAGGACAATCGCGCTTCAACTAGCGGATATCCCAGATATATTAGCGTATAGTGAATAAGGAGAGAGAAGAGTACTGTACCTAGTGGATATCCCAGATGATCAGAACTGGAGAATAAACCGCTAAGAGTCGTATGTATATATAGTACCCTGAAGCATGCACGGACCATGCAGTACAGTATAGGGCTGGAGAATGAAAAAGTAAAGTAATGATGTCATATCTAATAATAGAAGGGACGCGTCATCGCTGACTGAGCTCCGCAGCAACTGTGGGAGTGATTGGTGATACTCCGCAGCAAGTGTGAGAAGAATTGGTGAGCATGCACAGTAAGTGTGAGAGAATGAATCATAACTAAAGATAGAACAGGCCGATCGGAGATCGGATGACATACGCATCATCAGCCAATAAAGATGAAGAGAAAGAGTACGTGACCATGGGAATCGCATCGATAGATCAGGAGCAATTATAAGATCTATGATGATAGAGACATAAGAAAATAGAGGAAAATGAAGAGAAAAATAAGGAAAATAATAGCAGCCTGACACTATCCATAGCCCCATCTTCTCACTTGTCAGGCCGCTATTATTCTCCTTATTTTTCTCTTCATTTTCCTCTATTTTCTTATGTCTCTACTGTCACAGATCTTACAATCGCTCCTGATCTATCAAAGCGATTCTCACGGTCACGTACTCTTTCTCTTCGTCTTTATTGGCCGATGACGCGTATGTCGCCCGATCTCTGATCGGCCCGTTCTATCTTTAGCTATGACCCTTCTCTCACACTTACTGCACATGCTCACCAATCCTTCTCACACCTGCTGCGGAATATCACCAATCACTCCCACAGTTGCTGTGGAGCCTCAGTCAGCACTGACGTGTCCCCTCTATTATTAGATATGACATCATTACTATACTTTCTCATTCTCCTGCCCTATACTGTACTGCATGGTCTGTGCACACTTCAGAGTACTATATATACATACGACTCCTAGCGGTTTATTCTCCAGTTCTGATCATCTGGGATATCCGCTAGGTACAGTACCATTTTCTCTTCTCTTTTACTATACACTAATATATCTGGGATATCTGCTAGTCAAAGCGTGATCATCCTTTATTGTTTTAGCTTTTCTTCAGTTGTTCAGCTTCGACATAGCGTCGGCCTCACAATTGATCAGAACTCCTTATCCCGCCACACCTTTCCTCTCCCTCCCTTCCCTGCAGACCAGTGCTTCCATCACCAATTTGTCTGCAACCCCTTCTACACCATAGGCTTCGTTCACAAACCGAAACATGAGCAGAAGCGCTTCTACCGCCAACTCTTCTTTCCCCACCCTCCTCTCCATTTCTGTCAACACTGCAAGTGGCAGAAACATGAGAGTGAGTGCACTTGTAGCCTGTGGACTAAAGTATATGTCCCTTGCTCACCTTCCTCCACTCTCCAAATCGTCATCAGCTGTTTTAGTGTTTACCCCTTACACATCCACCTTGC
Source organism: Albatrellus ellisii (assembly GCA_003314395.1). Classification (NCBI taxonomy): domain Eukaryota; kingdom Fungi; phylum Basidiomycota; class Agaricomycetes; order Russulales; family Albatrellaceae; genus Albatrellus; species Albatrellus ellisii. The sequence continues at coordinate 31,464 of QLPN01009642.1, forward strand.
GCCCCACAACATCCTCCACAGCACGCACGTGGTGGACACTTGGAGTAGAGTGGTCGATATGCAATCGTGGACGTTTTGGGAGGATGACGTATGATACCCAGATACCTGGGAACTCAGTGAGTTGTCTGACAGCTCCGGGACCGCCCGTCCCTTCTACACGCCGCCTTCGTCCCCCACACACTCGCTCTAGGACAGAGCAACTCCTTGACGAAGGTTTAAATGTAAATTTTTACTCTCTCCTTCCTCCTACTCACCCCTCTACCACACGTCTTCACCTTCGCCGCCGTTTACTTGCTTGGCACACCCACATCATCATTCAATGTCGCAACAAACCTGCGACAAACTACAAAAGGTTCCCTTTTTGGGTCTTCCCAGATCCAAGATCAGAGCGTTGGAAGAATCAGGATAAGCGGTACCATATTAAATACCCTCCTCTTCTTTTCAGATTGCTTTTATATCAATATTACAACAACCCCTCCCTCGTCCCTCCCCCAGTCCTCCTTGAATTAGGAGCTAACCCAGATCGCGCATTCCACATAAATCCCCACCACCATTTCACTTCATACATTGCAGGGGGTCCTCAAACGTCTACATACTAGCATAGACATTTTGCTTTTCAAACTCTTCGTCGTTTTCTTGTTTGTCTGCCTTATCATTCGTGCATTTTATTGAAAATATAGTGCTTCTGTTGTATGACTGAGCGTGCCATCGACTTGACATCGCTCAATACCAGAAGTACAGGAACACTTATAGAAGTCATAAGACAGATTGTCGGTCAATCTGTCTCAAGACAACCAGTGGAATGCTTGGAGCTGGAGACAGCCATCTCCACCAGCACACAGATCAGACAGCGAAGAGCCAGAATCTCACTCAAGGAATCGATTCGCGAGCTTAGGAGATCAAGAACCGTCGACCTCACAGCGCTTAGAATCCGAAATCGACAGTCTTGGTACAGCCTTAGCAGCAACTCTAGTACCTCCATCTGTTCCATCTGCTCCTATGGATCAAGAGCACGAACCACCAACTTTTGGGGAGATGATGAGGATAATACAAGATCAGCAGAAGTTGCTAGTACAGCAACAACAAGCGATGACGGATATGATGACATGCCTAGCATCAGGAGAAGGCGTTCACTCTTCAGGATCCGGAACAGACCCCCTACCCTGGGTCCACCTCCCCAAGGTTCGCGTAGCAGAACCAACTCCTTTTGATGGAGACAAGAAGAAATTCCAATCATATTTGGATCAAATTTATCTTGTCCTTCATGCACACCCAGAATATAAAGACGATGACAAAGTGATGGTCATACTGTCCTACATCAAAGGAGGATATGCTGAAGAATGGAAGAAAGGAGTCCTTCGGGAAATTGAGGCACACAGGATAGCGCCTCACAGACATGAAGAACTGTTCAAAAACTTTGATGAACTCCTTACAATGATGAAAATCACGTTTGGAGATCATAATGAAGAGCAAACAGCTCAACAAAAGCTGACAACTATTTCACAGGGAGGCTGTCACATAGAGGAGTATATCACTGAATTTCTCCTTTACAAAACAGCGTCTGGATATAACGATGGTGCGTTATGCACATTGTTCAAGAAAGGGATGAATCGTCCTCTTCTCCAGTCCTGTTATGTCGAGACACCTCTCCCTGGTGATTTAGAAGGATGGATGAGATGAGCAAGAGTTAGGGCGTATGCATATCAGGATATGCAGAATTTCAAGTCGACTTGGGGAAGAAGACAAACGCAGCAGCAGCAGTATGGAAGGCCACAAGGACAACAACAGCGTAATTTCATCCCTCGGCAATTCACTCCTACAGCTGCACCTACAGGAGAACCAATGGATGTCGATAGAGCTCGAGGACCATGCCCTCGTCTATGTTTCAATTGCGGCAAAGAAGGACATTTTGCTAGAGAATGTCCCGAGCCAAGACGCCCACAGGGGCAACAACAACAAAGAAGGGGGAATGCGAGGACCCTTCAAGAGATGCGTGCGCTGAACGAGGCAGACTTCTTGGCTGAGATGCAGAAGGAGTTCCAGGCATGTGGTCTCAGATTGAATGACCCAAACAGCTCAAAGAGTGGAGCACAGCAGTCGGGTTTTGGATTGGACGGGAACTGAGCACAAGTTTGCCATCCTACAATAGGTTCTCTATGCTTCAGACTGATGACACGGATGTTGATCATCTCAATGCTTGTACTCAAATTTATTTAACACACATTGTTCCATCTTACTCTCAGTCTGAAGTGAAGCCTCAAGTGCAACAGGTTATTCCTCCTATTGAGAAAAAGGAATATGTTAGAAGAACATTATTCAACATCACCAGTTTTCCAGAAATGAAACTCAAAATCAAGACAGTGGACACAGGAGCAGTCCTAGAAGTTGATGCACTCCTTGATTCAGGAGCTACTGGATTATACGTCGACAAAGAATTTGTCAAGAAAAACAATTTAAACACAAAAAAATTGGCAAAACCTATTCCAGTCTACAACGTCGATGGATCACTCAACCAAGGAGGATCTATCGAAGAAATGATTGATTTCATCATGACTATTGACGGTCATACTGAACGTGCTACTTTTGCAGTCTGCAATTTGGGCAAGAAGAACGTCCTTGTTGGAGAATCATGGTTGAAAATCCATAACCCTGAAATTGATTGGTTACAGGGAAAAATATACTTCACACGATGCCCTCGCAGATGCGAAGTACGTCTCAAGGCCGACAGACAAGTCTGGAAGTCAAACAAAAAGTTGATGAAACAACAAAGTCGAACTATACATCAAGAAGCTGAAGAAAGGATAGAAAAAGAAGAAGAAGGAGATCGGATATTGATGGTTATGATTGACCAGAAGGAAATGGAGGCATCCATTCAAAATATTAGCCAAGAACTTGCTATCGAAGCAGAAAAGAAGAAATTGAAGAAGAACTTCGAAGACATAGTACCCAAAGCATATCATCATTTCAAACAGGTATTTGACAAAGAAGCTTTCGATTCTCTCCCTCCTAGATGTCCTTGGGATCATGCTATTGAACTTAAACCAGGAGCAAAACCATCAGCTGGTAAAGTCTACAATCTTTCCTTGGACGAACAAAAACAACTGGAATTGTTCATTGAAGAGAATCTGAAAAGTGGTCATATTTGTCCTTCAAAATCCCCCATGGCTTCACCCTTTTTCTTTATCAAAAAGAAATCTGGAGATCTTCGACCTGTCCAAGATTATCGCAAACTCAACGACATGACGATCAAGAATAGTTATCCCCTTCCCCTCATTTCGGAATTGATTGATCGACTTCGTGGAGTGCAATACTTCACTAAAATGGATGTCCGTTGGGGCTATAATAACGTTAGGATCAAAGACGGTGATGAATGGAAAGCGGCCTTCATCACTAACAAGGGTTTGTTCGAACCTTTGGTCATGTTCTTTGGCCTATGCAATAGTCCTGCCACTTTCCAAACGATGATGAACCACTTGTTCCATGGTCTTATCTCTCGCGGAGTTGTAGTAGTCTATATGGACGACATCTTGATCTTCACGGCAACGTTGGAAAAACATCAGAAGGTCACACAGGAAGTCCTTCAAATACTCGCAGAAAACAAGCTTTATCTCAAACCAGAGAAATGCAAATTTGAACAAACATCTATTGACTTCCTCGGTCTACAAATTTCTTTCGACAAGATTGCTATGGATCCAGTCAAGGTACAGGGTATCAAAGACTGGCCAATCCCACAGAACCTTCATGACGTCCGCTCGTTTTTGGGTTTCTGCAATTTCTATCGTCATTTTATTCTTGGGTTCTCCAATATTGCCAAACCCTTGAATGAACTTATGCAGAAGGATGTCAAGTGGCACTGGAATGAAGAACAGCAATTGGCGTTCACTCGTTTACAAGATGCTGTGTGTTCTGAACCAGTTTTGGTTTTTCCAGATGAGCAGTATCCGTTCAGAGTTGAAGTGGATAGTTCTGGTTATGCTACTGGTGCAGTCCTTTCACAGCTTCGACAGGATAACAAGTGGCACCCAGTTGCTTACCTCAGTAAAGGTTTGTCTCCTGCTGAGCATAACTACGACATATACAACAAGGAGATGTTGGCTGTCATTCGTGCTTTGGAAGCATGGCGTCATTACCTTGAAGGTTCCATTCACCCTGTTCAGGTCATCACTGACCACAAGAACTTGGAATACTTCATGACGGCCCAGAAACTCAACCGTTGTCAAGCTCGTTGGTCTCTTTATTTGTCTCGCTTCCAAATCAACATGGTTCACAAACCAGGCTCTGCCAATGTTCGCCCTGACCTCCTCTCGAGACGTTCGGACCATAAGAAGGGGGTAGAAGATGACAACAAGAACGTCATCTTGCTCAAGCCAGAATTTTTCAAACACAAGATTTCCCTTGCAGCACTCAGCCCTCCTATCTTAAAGAAAATCATGGAAGCACAAAAAGAAGATCATGACTACAAAGTTTGGGACAAGTTAGATGCAGACTTGAGGAAAACTGCAGTATTCGCACAATGGAGTGAAGACGAAAAGAAGACGCTCTTTTATGATGGGAAACTCTATGTCCCAGAAACAATGTACGCCAAATTGATGAAGACCTGCCATGATTCACCCCTTGCAGGACATCCAGGTTACAAGAAAACTTTGGAGATGGTTCAACAACATTTCTGGTTCCCAAATATGGCGTCATATGTGGAGAAATATGTCAAAGGATGCGATTTATGTCAAAGGACAAAGACTTTCCCTACAAAACCACAAGGAGAGTTAACACCTAACGAAATTCCATCATGTCCTTGGCAGATCATCTCCACAGATCTCATTGTCAAATTGCCTGAAAGCCAAGGCAACGACTCTATTCTCATGGTCGTGGATCATTTTACAAAAATGATTCATGCTATTCCAACGACGGAGACAATTACGGCAGAAGGAGTGGCACATCTCATGAGAGATCATGTTTGGAAACATCATGGTCTTCCAGAAAAAGTTTTATCAGACAGAGGACCTCAATTTGCGTCACAAGTTATGTGTGAATTGAATCGTTTATTGGGGATTCAAACAGCTACGTCCACAGCTTACCATCCTCAAACAGATGGACAAACAGAGTGGATCAATCAAGAAATAGAACAATATTTCTGCATCTTCATAAACCATCGACAAAACGATTGGACAAGTTGGTTACCCATGGCCGAATTCGCCTACAACAATCGCATTCATTCAGCGACAAAATATTCTCCATTCATGCTGAATTATGGACAAAATCCACAAATGGGTCATGAACCTCATACGTCTACCAAGATTGATTCAGTGGACAAGTTTATAACAGGGCTTAAACGTATCAGAGAAGAAGCAGAGGTATCATTGAAGAAAGCAGCAGATGATATGAAGAAGTTTTACGACGAACACAGAGGCAAAACTCCCGTCTATGCCATAGGAGATAAAGTTTGGCTTGAAGCCACTAATATCGACACAGGCAGACCTATGAAGAAATTGGATCACAAACGTCTTGGGCCTTATGAAGTACTTGAAGTACTCTCAAACAATGCATATCGTCTCAAATTACCCAAGACGATGAAGATTCATCCAGTTTTTCATGTCGTCAAACTTCGCCCTTTTGTCAAAGATGTTATAATCGAATGAGAAATCCGCCCTCCCCCTCCTCCTATCATCAAGAATGGTGTTGAAGAATATGAAGTTGAAGAAATTCTCAATAGTCGTCTATCTCGGGGTAAAGTTCAATATCTGGTCAAATGGAAGGACTACCCTGCAGAGGAGAATTCTTGGGAACCTGCTTCAGTATTGATGGAAGATGTTCCTGATATGCTTAAGAGGTACCATAAAGAACATCCTCAAGCAATACATTCAGTAGCCATTTATTCCCTTTACCAGATGGAATATTCACCAGAGACGATGGCTCAACCACATTATGCTCGACGACTTCATGAAGAAATACCTACATCCTCTCCACCAGTTCTTGATGAAGGATATGAAGAAATACCTTTTGGTATTATTGATGATGAAGATGATGTCACAGATGAAGACGATGATGGAGTTATTACTCCCAAATCATATGAAGACCTGAAAGAATTACCCAAGTCTTCCTCCATCATTCCTCTCTCTCCATCACTCTTTGCTGGCAT
>QLPN01009642.1:37856-55890 GCA_003314395.1 Albatrellus ellisii
CGTATGTCGCCCGATCTCCGATCGGCCCATTCTATCTTTAGCTATGACCCTTCTCTCACACTTACTGCACATGCTCACCAATCCTTCTCACACCTGCTGCGGAATATCACCAATCACTCCCACAGTTGCTGCGGAGCCTCAGTCAGCACTGACGTGTCCCCTCTATTATTAGATATGACATCATTACTATACTTTCTCATTCTCCTGCCCTATACTGTACTGCATGGTCTGTGCACACTTCAGAGTACTATATATACATACGACTCCTAGCGGTTTATTCTCCAGTTCTGATCATCTGGGATATCCACTAGGTACAGTACCATTTTCTCTTCTCTTTTACTATACACTAATATATCTGGGATATCTGCTAGTCAAAGCGCGATCATCCTTTATTGTTTTAGCTTTTCTTCAGTTGTTCAACTTCAACATAGCATCGGCCTCACATCACTCCTCCCTTCAGCATACTTGAACCACATCACATCATCCTGCTGCACTTGTGACCATTTACCCACTGCTGTAGGTTCATATCTACATCTCAGACATCCTACCCCCAGTCTGATGGACTTGAACTACATCACATCACCCTACTGTGCTTGTGACCACTTACCCACTGCTGCAGATGCTGTCTGCATTACTCTTCCCTTTGGGATCACCTACCAGCTGCTGATCACATATAAACTCTTCACCATTGCTTGCCCCAACCTGCACATACAGAGTATAAGGGAGTTATTGTTGACATTCTATGCTGACTTTGGCATGCTCCATTACTTACTGTGCTTTCTACTTACATAGTCCTGCCCTACATTGCTGTGCAGGTCTGTGCACTGTTCTAGATAGTATATAGGGTCTGCTGTAGTTAGCCAATAGACCTATTGAAGGAGGTTGCTTGGAAAGAGCACAGCCAACTGTGAAAAGAAGAGAATTGTATTCTACAGGATGAAATAGTGAGAAAACATAAAATGTGAACAACATATGAGTAAGTACTGACCTTAGTCTCTTCATAGAAGACTGAGGGAAAAGAAAACATGTGAAGGAAATTTTCTATAACTAATGGGTCCATCCATATCATCCCTGAGTCCCATAAGAGGTCTGTGTGGTGTAGCCACACAGTCACACATTTGCTGTCACATGTTGCTGTAAACTCCAACAAGACCCAGCTTGTTATGGCTGGATTTCCTCTCCTTTTGCTTTATGCTTAAGTCAGAGTGTGCCCAGTCCCTCATCAGAGGTAATGTAGGACTCCGATCTTACAGATGCCTGCTTGAGACCATAGATGGCTTTATTCAAGTGACAGACTTTCCCTTTATCACCTGGAGATGCAAAACCTTGTGGCTGTTCCATGTATATCTCATCATCAAGGTCACCATTGAGATAGGCTGATTTGACATCCATGGAGTGAACTTCCCAGTCTTCAAGAGCTGCAATGGTGAGAAGTGTTCAGAGTGATTCAAAATGAGCAACAGGGGAGAAGGTTTCTGTGTAATCAACACTGTGGATCTGAGTGTAGCCTTTTGCTACAAGCCTAGCCTTGAAGCAGCCATCAGCCTTCTGTTTGAACACCCACTTGTTAGCTACAATGTTGTGATATGGGGGGAGATCTACGAGATCCCAGGTATGAAGCTTCTTCAGGGATTGCAACTCCTTGGTGCAAGCTGATCACCAGGAGTCTGAGTCTGGCCCAGTCAGGGCTTGTTTGAGAGTGAATGGATTGCAGGAGAAGCCATGGGAAAGAATGGCAGAAATGGAAGGTTGGTCTTGTGGTGTGGCAAATATGCTGTTGTCATTATTGTTGTTGTGAAGATCAGAAGACCCTGTTGGTTTTTTCATTACCTTATGATGCTGATCACACTGTTTACTTATTAAGTATACTTATCTCTATCTATATTATTAGTGAAGCATGGTTGTTAATTAAAAACTCCATGTGGTTTTTCTCGCTTACCTGACTCCACTACAATTGTGTGTTACGAGGCACTTGCTTTGGCACCTCGTAACGGTTTCGTTTCTTTTTTCTTTTTCTTTTTCTTTTCTTACTTACAAGTAAAGTGTAGTATTATTACTACAAGTGTGAGCTTAGCTCCACTTTACTTAGTAAGGACTTATCCATTTCTTTTCTCTTTTATAGTACTTAAGTATTTACATACTTAAGTGTGAGCTTAGCTCCAAGTACTATAAAAGACTTATCTTTTTCCCTTTATCTTTCTTTATTTATTTACATTTACTTGCTAAGGACTATTACTATACAATTAGCAAGGACTCCATTTTCTCGCTCTTACTTACCTTTGTTTACACCTTGTTCATTTCACGCTTGTGGCTGAGCCACTTACATCACATGGACGTGTACTTACTGCGCTTTACTGCACATATTTGTTTATAACTGCGCCTTACTGCGTAACTGTACTATAGTTAGTTCGCTAGCTTAGTATAAATAGTTGACAAACTGGCGGTCTTAAACCCCAGTCTTGTCAACTTCGCAATCTAGGGATTCTCCTTATACTGCGCTTGATCTAAGCTCGTTAATCACTCGCTTCACTCTTTCTTAACTAAGTCTAAGAACTCTAAAAGCTACTAAGACATCTTACACTAAGTCAAACTGGATCTTCGTATTGTTATCGGTGGAATCATCCTCGTAACTATATCATTAATCCCACTCTTCATCATCATTCGGAACCTCTATTACGTTCATCAAACCAACATCCAAACATTGGTTACCAGGAGTAACATTCTAGACCTTCCCTAAGACCGTCCAATAGGCCGCTCTTAGCATTGTGCATGTGGCAGTGTGGCATGCACATGGCATGCCACACACAGTGTGCCAGCACACATGTCCTGGCTTTCACACTGCTGCTCACTGCCCCCATGCTGCATGTACTGGCTGCCCATCACTGCCATTTACTGCATGCATCTATGGGCTGCTCATCACACATGAGCTTCTATTCCACACTGCATGCACTGGGCTGCTCACTACTGCCACTGTACCAGCACAGTGCAGTAACTTGCTGGCTCACCACCTGCATCCACTGAAGAGGATGTGAGGCCATTGGTATGTCCATCCTCCTGTGCCCCCTGCATGCCTGTGTTGCTGCTGTGTCAACAGTGTGTGGCTCCCTACTCACCCATGCCACTGCTGTATGAACAGTGTGTGGCCATGTCACCACTGTGTCAATAGTGTGCAGCTCTCTGTGAGGTTGAGCAGCTGCATGTGGTCTCCTACCTACCACCCATGCATGTGGTGTCCTACCACCCACACATGGTGTCCTACCCCACACACAGTCCCTACCACCTGTGTGTGGTCTCCTACCCTGCACACAGTCCCTACCACCTGTGTGCAGTCTCCTACCCCACCTGTGCAGTGTCCTACCACCCATGTGCACAGTCCCCTACCACCCACATGCAGGTGGGATAGGACTGGTGTCCTACCCCACCTTTGTGGTGTCCTACCACCCACCTGCATGGTCCCCTACCACCCATGCACAGTCTCCTATCCCACCCACACATGGTGTCTTACCACCTGCATGCGCAGTCCCTTACTGACTGCACACATGGTCCCATGCAACCTGCATACAGTCTCCTACCACCTACACATGTGGTCCCTACCACCTGTGTGCGCAGGGTCTCTTACCACCCACACATGCAGTGTCCTACCCCACCCATGCATGCAGTCCCCTACCACCTGCATGTGCAGAATCTCCTACCACCCACACACAGTCCCATACCACCCATGTGAGGTGTCCTGCCCCACCTGCAAGTGGCCCTTTGCTGCCCATGCCACCACAGTACAAACAGTGCCACCACCACTGCACCACGTGCCACATTTTTCCTTTCTTTCATTCATCCTCAACTCATATAGGAACCCTCAACTTCCCTACAACAGAACTATCAATTATATTCAACTTTCTGTCTATTGTTCATCTACTTCTGCTTATCTATCATTGTTTCCTTTTATTCTGTGTTGCTACATATATCTTCAACTGTGATCATGTCTTATTAGTTGATATTTCAATCCAACAGGTGTTTACTCTATCTTCACATTTTGCAAATCTCTTGGTAAGTTCTGTTCATACCATCTTTTTAAACAATAACATGTTGGGCAGAATGTTCAGACAAGGACATGGATGAGTAGTGATCATTGTCACTACAACCCACCTGCAATGATATGATTCTATTGGTTTTCCAGTCTACAATAGTGACCATACAGTTGATATTTCTATTTTGCTTTGTGTTTTTGCAGTTTAAAGAGGTGTTTTTTTCTGTCCTTCTATCTATTTGTAACCTACAATACTACTGCATCCCATCATTGCTATGGGTATGGGTTTTCATGGCTGATAGCCAGTGATGATCAATAGGGATGGGGACAGGATGGGGACATTCACAAGGTCTGTTGCAACTTATGTATAATCACACATAGATATTTGATTTAGTCAATTATGCAATACAACAGGTCTATACTTTACAGCTGGAGAGATAGTCAGAATTGGTCTGTGAGTTGGGGTTGGTCTGGAAATTGGACTTGGTCTGTAGATAGATAGTGTATTATTTTCTGTTGCAACAACATATGTATACTTTCACAGATGATGTCCCATTATTCCATGTTGCAATGCAATGGGTTTTTACACTGGGGATGGGGACAGGGATAGGACAAGGACATTGGTGAGGAATGTTGCAAAGGTCTTTACTTTATAGCTGGAGAGCCAATTACAATTAATCTGTGGGTTGGCATTGGTCTGTAAATTGATAGATAGAGTACTATTTCCTTTTATTTTCTGTTGCAATGAGCTGTGTATACTTTCACAGATGATGTCTTGAGATTTGATGTCGCAATGCAACAGGTTTTTACACTACAGATGGGGACAGGGATGGGCAGGGACAGGGATAGGATATGGACATTGGTGAGGAATATTTAACTATGTCTGCTTTAGTTAATGTTGCAATGCAATAGGTCTTTACTTTATAGCTGGAGAGGCAATTGGAATTGGTCTGTAGGTTGAGATTGGTCTTTAAATTGGACTTGGTTTGTAGACAGATAGAGTAATGTGTCCTTTCATTTTCTGTTGCAACAAGGTATCTTTCACAGATGATGCTTTATAACCCAATGTTGCAATGCAACAGGTTTTTACACTAGTCTTATCTTATTGGCATTTCTTTTCTCTTTATGGTTTGAGCTCCTCTTCAACTCTATCTTGCTCTTACTATATCTTCTTTACCTCATCATCTTCTAACTACAGCACTTCTGCATGTGCTGAGGTGAGTATCTCTTCTGCTCTCTGAGCTCTCTTCTGACATACCTGCTCTATGCAGCTCTCTCTTTCTTCTGTGTGCCCTCTACCATCTGGTACACATCTTACAGCTCTCTCTCTAGCTATCTCTCTAGCTGTCTCTCTAACCCTCTGGACTGTTGTCCTCTTGGCTCATTTATCTCCACCTGGGCTCACAAGCATATCTCTACACTATGATGTTCAATCTGCTGTTCACCACTTTGCCCATGTTTCAATAACAACAGCACTGATTATACAACCAAAAACATGGCCAATGACAGGTATACCAGAGGCTTAGATGCTGCTGCTGGATTATTAGGGGACATCAGCAAATCAACACATAATGTGCCTTTCCTCAAGACCATCAGGAGATTGATCACCAAGATCTTGGGCATCAGAGCCATGAGTTGCACTGTGGTTTTTTTGCATTCCTATGATGGAGCAGGAGGTCAAGGATTTCAAGAATGAATGGGATAAAGTCTGGTCCTACACCACTAAGAGCAAGGAAATCATAGAATTACTTTGTTCCAAGCACACTGTGGACAAGGAGCAATGGATCAAGCTCCTTGACAATCTGAAATAGTATCTCAGAGAACCCAAAGGGTGAGCCCAAAATATTTGGTGGCATATGTTGTGTATTAATGTAGTATCCACATGTAGTGAACTGAAGACCATCCTTGATGTTCTTCAGTGTTGCAAAGGTACTCAGAAGCACAACAGGTTCTTCAGTGTGATCCTTTTCTGGCAGTTGAGGCAGGAAGTTGTGGGGTGCAGAAAGAAAGTGAGGTGGGCCTCAGAGGTTTGGAATGTACATCTCTGGTCGTGTCTATCAACTTGAGTCACTTACATTGTTATATAGACAAGATTTTCTATTGCTACTCACATCAAAGTCATGCAGATGCAATGGAACGTGCAAACCCAAGTGTGTCTGAATCTCCCTGCCATGTCTCCTATATCAAACTTACCAAATGGTAGCAAATCCCACTGGCACCTTGCTAAAGTTTGTTTCCATTTTTTGTCACCCTCTATGCAATAACCATAAAGAAATACATTATTCAGTGTGCAGTAAGTCCCATTTGTCCTTCCCACAAAGCCCCAAATCTTTCATGGTCACGATGCACTGGTCAAACACATCATGAACTCTGTTCTGCAATGTGCCCCCACCCACATTGCTATACCTTCAGATTGAGTGCCCTCACCAACCCAACATATGAGATAGGGCAGCAACACATATGGCTGGGCATTGTGTGTGCAGGCTCGTGAGTGCCACTCCACATTTTGTTGAGTCAGACATGGATGGCAGGAGTGGCAATGTCATGATGCATGTGAGATACAGCTGCAGCTCATGCAAAAGCACCTGCTTGGTGAGCTGTTATGGCTGTTGCTACTATGTGGTCTGTGTTGGCAGCCTCAAGAATAAGGTGTCTGATAGGGTTGAGGAATGGTGTGTTCTGACAGATTGCTGGGTTCCCCAAAGAGTAAAGACAACAGTGATGGTGTCCAGAGAAGTAATTCGTGTGAGCATAGCCTTTACTCCACAAGTCTGGGCCCCCACAATGTCTTGGAGTTGCTGAGACACATGATGCAGTGATTGACCTGAAGGAAAGACAAGACCACTCATAGCAAGGGCCCTGTACCCATTATTGAATGATCCAGTCATGGCCAGCTCAAGGATGGCCTCAGCAGTCTGAGTCATGTCACATACAGTGAAGCAGCAGGCACTACCAAATTGGCCTATGATGACAGGATGTCATGGGAAAAAAAGCAGCCTGTGTGATGGCGGTCTTGCTAATGCTGCCAGAGCCCAAGACACTGCAGAACAGAGGACACAATCTGTTTGACCTTGACATCACGACCATGTAAGATATGGGGCTTGGAAGGAAAGACGAATGGAACTTGCTGCATGCTAGATAATGTGCCTGCTTATGGTCATAGCATGTGTGTGATAAAAAAAAATGGAAATGGACACTGGTTCTAAAGATACTGGTAGGTTTCACAACATCTGGGTCAGTTTAGATGCATGGCAGGTGGCTTCGAATGCACCTGGATTATAACAATGCCCTCATGGATCTGCATGACTTCAATATGAGTTGCAACAATGACCTGCACCTATAAAGTGACATAAGACTCAATTCAAGAGGTGTCACTAGAGATGTACATCCAAAGCCTTAAGGCCTGCTTTATTTTCTCCCTGCACATTACAACCTCCTGCTTCAACTGGTGGTGGAGAACTACATTGAAGACCTGTCATTTTTCTGGGTACCATTGCAGTGCTGAAGGATGGTCTTTGGTCCACCATGTGCAGAAACCAAGTTAATGGATGATGAAAGGCACCAAATAACAATATCTTGGGCTCACCTTGTGAGTTAATCAAGCATGCTTACAATTGAGAGCACAACTCACAATGGCCAATAACTGCATGGTCAGTCTGGGTACTGATCACATAGATCTTAGAATGACATGTCAACGTACCACCACTAGGCCATCAGTGGCTGATTGGGAGCAACATTCAATGAGGACAAATGCAAGCCAGAGCTAGAGCTTTCCAGAACTCTGTTCATGACATTGATTTAGGCATTGAACTACATGTATATTCTATCACTTTTGCTTGTGATGGTGTCAGAAAAACCAGAAGTATGCACCTGAGGTTTCTTCTTCTTCTTTCATATTCTCCAATGTTCTACTCCACTTGCATGCTGCAGTGGAGTTATCAAGGGGCTGTAACCCCCCTCATTATGTCTATCACTGTTTCATTAGTAACAACTGCAGCAGATATGAATACTATAAAGCAGACTTACTATATGTTGTGAGAGGCTATCTTGACCTCTTTTGTTATATCTTGTCATCTGTCTTCTTGTCACAATCATAGTATTGCTCTTGCATTCGCCTCAGAGATCCCTGTAAACCTAAGTTGATAGGTGTTTGGTTGCTCATGCATACTAAACCCTAACATTAGGTCAAGATCTACCCACTCTGACTTGAACCAACACTGGCTCCCCTGTACCCAAACCCTTTACCCCCTCACTTTTGACTTCAAAGAAATAACGAAGTCATATACAACGGACATCCTGTCAAGTATCAAGGCCTCCATATGTGGAGGATAGCTGGAACCAACACCTATCTAGATAGCTCAGGAGCAGAAAACCCTGACATCTCAGCTGCAAGTGTACAAGCATACATACTTGACCCTTTGACTCACATCCAAACTGATATCCCACTTCCCAACAGTATTACAACTACCCCAGGAATGGCCACTACATCCTTACTACCTATCCCATTCTCTGCACCCACAGAACTTTTCCCACAGCCAGAACTTGAAGATGAAGTTATTGTTTGCACAGGTATGAGCAGGCAATGAAGATCAATGTGATAGTTGTTGCAAGAGACAGCATATCCCCAGAATGGGGGAGAACAGATGATATATCTGCAGCAGTAAAGTATGTGTGGACACAGCATGTGCCACATGTGATGAGTAGAGAGCTGCAGGGAGTATGAGAGTGGGCAAAGATGGGGAGAAGTAAAGTACTTACTCAGACATAGTGAAAGATGTCTGAGTAGTTGTGATGTGGTTGTCCATCTTATATAGTGAGGTGTAGGTATGGTTGAAGCAGAGAAGATGAGTGAAGTACAACAACTACCTAATGTGGGGGGACATGTGTCATCCTGGGGTATAGAGTGGGGTGTGGGTGCTCTCAGAAATGTAGTAGGTAGTCCAATGAGTAGGTGTAGGTAATTGTACATGTGTGGGAAATGTAGGTAGAGCCAAATGAAATATATGTGTGTGTACCAATTGTTAACAGTTATGACTTCTACCTCAACTAAAATGCAATTTTTGAAAATCAACAAGCCATCTGAATTTGATGGAAATAAGAAAAATTTCCAAAGTTTCTTTTTATCCTGCACAAAATATCTTATTGCATACACAGACCTTCATGTGTCCAACACACAAAAAATCTTGTTTGTTTTGTCATTTATGACAAAAGGTACTGCTCAAGCATACAACGACTGTTACACCATGGAGCATTTGATGGGAACCACATATCCATCCTATATGGACTTCATAAAGAGCTTGAAAGATGAGTTTGAAGATCCTCATAAAGTATGACAAGCATACTTGGCTCTTTGTCAACTCAAACAAGGGACCCAGTCTATAGAGGAGTATAATTTGGCATTTTTAGCTCTTATCCATGAAGCAGATATTCCAGATGACCAAACTAAACTTGACTACTATGAACAGGGTCTCAACCCCAGTCTCACTGACTGAATTTATAACTCAGAAGTACCAATAACATTCACCGCATGGATGGAAAGAGCAACTATTATGGACACCCAATGGCACGCACAAAAAGACCAAAAGAAAGCTTGTACACCATTTTTCACTACTCATTGCCCTCAACAAGATCCCAATGCAATGGATGTCAACCAACATAGTCAAATAACAGGACCTTGTCCTATGCTGAAGAAGTTAACAGACACAGAAAGAGAAAAGTTGAGAAGAGAAGGGAGATGCTTCGCATGTCGACAAGCCAGTCATATGGCAAATCAATGCCTGATGAAGATAAACAACCCATGCATCTGTACAATAGAAGAAGCATCTTCTTCTACTCTCCCACTCCCTATCACTAATCCCAATACCTCTTATATCCCTCCTCAAATCATCAATCATGCACATGCTAGGGTTTCAAATGTCATAGATGAAGAAGAGGAAGGACAGGTTGTACCCCCTGCTTACAATGAAGTGGCAGTACGAAGGGTTTATAAAACCATACATGCATTACCACAGGAGGGAAGAGTCACCTTGTCTGTCATGTCAGAGGATTTTTGAAGGGTTTGAAGAATTCTATGTGTTTTCAAACCACAATGTTGTATCCTGATGATTTGCTACGTTCCATAACATCACCCCATGCACTCTATCTTGAGGCACAGATTAGCAATCATAAAGGAAGTCGTAGACTCAAAAAACAAAAAGCTCTCATCAATAGTGGAGCCACCAACAACTTTATCCATCATCAACTCGTCACTAAACTCAAAATTCCCACAGTCCCTCTTTCACATCCTCAAATAGTCCATAACGTGGACAACTCTGAGAACAAACTAGGATGAGTTACACATGAAGCTATCCTCAGAATAAAAATCCAAAACCACAAAGAAGTAAAATTCTTTATTATTGATCTTGGATTAGACAATATCATTCTAGGACATCCCTGGCTTCAAAAACACAACCCAGATATCAATTGGATTACATCAAAACTTTTGTTCACATGATGTCAACCAGACCTTTGTCAGGCTGGATCAAGAAGGCCATTATCAATCAAAAAAATCAAATTCAATGCTGGCTTACCACTAGAAAAAGGAGATGAGGTTTTCATTGGAATACCTGATGAAGAATGGGTAAGACAAACAACTCAAGCCACTGAACTCACTGCTGCCATTGCTCCCAAAGTAATGGTAATACCAGATCATTTCAAAGAACTTCATAAAGTATTTTCAGAAGAAGCCTCTCATTCTCTTCCTCCTCTACATGATTGGGATCACGCTATTGACCTCAAACCAGATGCTATTCTGGAAAATAACTGTAAAATTTACCCTTTGAACCCTTCAGAACAGATTGTGCTTGATGAATTCATCAAAGATATGACTACAGGAGGTTATATTTGAGATTCAAAATCTCCTTTTGCATCACCATTTTTCTTTGTCAAGAAAAAGGATGGTAAACTGCAACCAGTGCAAGACTATCATCAATTAAATAGTCTTATGGTCAAAAACCAATATCCTCTTCCATTGATAGCTGATATTGTTGACAAGCTGAAACACACTAAATATTTTACCAAATTTGATGTCAGATGGGGATATAACAATGTCTGAATCAAGGAAGGAGATGAATGGAAAGCTGCTTTCAAGACCAATAGAGGAATGTTTGAACCTCTTGTTATGTTTTTTGAATTCTCCAGCAACATTCCAAACCATGATGAACTTGGTATTCCACAATCTCATTGACACAGGGAAGGTTTTTATCTATATGGATGATATTCTGATTGCCACAGCAACAATAGAAGAACATTGCCAACTAACTAAACTTGTTTTACAAAGACTCACTGATCATTCTCTTTATCTCAAACCAGAGAAATGTGAGTTTGAAAAAGAACAAGTTGAGTATTTGGGACTTATCATTTCAGCAGGCCAAACTGCCATGGATCCAATCAAATTGCAAGGAATTCAAAACTGGCCTATCCCTACAAAACTAAAGCAAGTACATGCCTTCCTGGGATTTTCAGGGTTTTATCAACATTTTATCTGCAACTTTTCACATCTGACCTGGCCCCTACATGATCTCACAAAAAAGGATGTCCAATGGCATTGGGACCAACCTCAACAAAATGCATTTGACCTTTTAAAAGCCAAATTTCTTTCCTCTCCAGTTCTTGTTTCCCCTGACATAACAAAACCATTCCAGCTGGAATGTGATGCATCAAAACAAGCTTGTGGAGCCATATTATCCCAAAAAGGAGAAGATGACTTATGGCATCCTGTTGCATTCATGTCAAAATATTTTTCTGAAGCTGAATGTAACTATGATATTTATGACAGAGAATTACTTGCCATCATCAAATCACTGGAAGAGTGGCGACAATACCTTGAAGGCACTCCTCATTGTATCACTATTCTCTCTGACCATAAAAATCTTGAAGTATTCAGAGACACACAAAAGTTATCACACTGACAAGCTCAATGGGTTTTATATCTAACTTGCTTTGATTTTCAGATTAAACATGTTGCTGGTTCAAAAGCAGGTCAACCCAATGCACTGTCACATCGACCAGATCATGATGATGGTAGTCATGATAACAAAGATCAAATTGTCTTAGATTCTTCTTTATTCATTTGCCCCCTTTCAACTACTATCATTGACAGCACATTCTTCCCCCACATCCAAGCTTGCACCAATTGGGATGATGAAGTTTTGGATATATCTTGTCTTCTTCAGGCTAATGTTTCTAGCCCTGCAAAAACTCAACTCCTACAACATTGGACGATTGAACAGGGAGTAATTTATTACTCTGGATGTCTTTATGTTCCAAAAGACAACATACTCAGAAGAAACATTGTCCAAAGTTTACATAACACCCCTGCTGCAGGACATCCCAGATGACTCAAGACACTTGACCTTATACAGTGCACCTTCTGGTGGCCAAAGATGAGGAAATTTGTACCTGATTTCATTGATGGATGCCCCATTTGCCAAGGATATAAAAACTTACCAAACAGAACTCCGATTCCTCTTTTCCCTATCAAACCAGAACCAACAGCTAACCCCTTCTCCATGGTCTCTATGGACTTCATTGTCCAACTCCCATTATCTCAAGGATATGATGCCATAGCAGTGTTTATGGATCATGATGTAACCAAGATGACAGTCATTGTTCCATGTCACTCTTCAATATCCACTGCCCAAACCACAGATCTCTACAAAGATCATGTTTGGAAGAGGTTTGGGTTACCCCATTGCATCATCTCTGATAGAGGATCACAATTTATGGCTAAATTCACAAAAGAATTATGCCAGAAATTATCTATAACACAAGCCATGTCCACCACATATCATCCTCAAACAGATGGACAAACCAAACAAATGAATCAAGAATTAGAACAATATTTGTGTATGTTCTGCACTGCTCAACAAGATGACTGGTCTAGTCTCCTTTCAACTGCAGAATTTGCACATAACTCCCATGTTCATTCTACATTGAAATATTCCCCTTTTTTCCTTCTTATGGGATATCATCCTCACATGCAACCCTTCATTCCACTTGCTTCCCCCCTTCCATCCATATCTGAAAGATTAGTTCTTTTACAGAATATTCAGAAGGAATTAGCAGTGGTGCAATCAATTGCTCATCAGACTTGGAAGTCCTCTAACCATCTACCTTCTTATCAGTTCCACAACTGGGTTTGGTTAGATGCAACCCACCTCTCATCTGCCTTCCCTTCTATGAAACTCATGCCTAAATGATATGGCCCCTTTCCCATCACTGCTATTATTAACCCAGTGGCATATCAATTATCCCTCCCTGCTCATTGGAAGATACATCCAGTCTTCCATGCTTCTCTCCTTCACCCATATACTGAAACCACAGCATATGGACCACATCACACACCACCCCCTCCAGATCTTGTCAAAGGAGAGGAACATACAGAAGTGGAAAATATCCTCCAATCACAATGGCACCGAGGTCACCTTCAATATCTGGTGCATTGGAAAGGATATCCCTCAACCAAAGATGAATGGCTCTCACATCAAAATCTGAAACACACCTCAGAACTTGTAGAGTCATTTCATTCACATCATCCCTCTGCTCCTTGACCATTCACAATCCAACTCCCACCCTCTCTTGTTCCCTTTAAAAGGACTTGAGAGGAGACTGTAACAACTCCATCCCTTTCATGACATTCATGATTGACATCCTCCTCATTGTCTATATCCTCATCATTGCTTTCCTATTTGCTTGGTATACTATACAATTGTCTCATCTTATTGAAGCCACCACTTCTCTTTAAAAATCATGTCATCCCCATCTACCAATGTCCCCTCTCGTTCTATCTCCCCTGTTATCCCTGTTTCTCCTTTCCATCGCTCCCCCACTCCAGATCCTTTCATGGATCTACCAGCACATATTGCACACATATTTCATAACCAATCTCCCATTTATCCCAAATCTGCTCAGGACTCCCCCATTCTTCACCATCACCATTCCCATTCCTCATCCCCCAACTCTTTACATCACAGTGAAATGTTTCCTTCACCCATTATTATTACTCCTCCTCCTGCCCTACCTGCTCATGATCATCACATTCATCAGAATACCAATCTCACCCACCAATATCACTGCACCTTCCACACCCTCAATGGACTCAATCTCTATGATGTTGAAATCATACAGACCATCACCACCCATCTAGTCTTGGGACATCCCATGACTCCTTGCTTTTGCAATGAATGTTTTGATTGATGTCCATCTCCTCCTCCCATCCATGTCACTCCTGTTAATGCACAAATATTCCATGACCTACCTGTCTGTTGAAATCACCACATGCATAATGTACCATTCTCTTCATTCAGCTTCTCTATATGACACAACTCCCTATCTCCTCGGACTACCTGTACTCCCAACACCCCACTCTACACTCCGAGATGACACATGTCCATACTTTTTACAGTAACTGTTGTACTCTTCATTCAACCTCTGCTACAACCTTACTCACGATACAATACATAAGGTAGACCACATACATACTATCTCCTCAGACATCTTACCAACCCATCTGAGTGAGTACTCTCCCTACCTCATCTCATACACCCTCTCACTCCTAAACCACAGCATACTTAAACCATGTTGCTCCACCCTACCACACCTGCAACTTCTTATCACTTTACTGCAGTCATGGGACTGCCAGTAGCGCTAACAGCCATGTGCTTCTCATATCTAATAACACTTCTATATGTGATAGCTGCAACAGTCTCCCATATCCTGCATGCACACTGTCAACTATTTCTATCATACTCTTACCCTCTTCCACACCTCTCCTGACCCCACAATACCAGTCCAAGACTTTGATCTTGGAGAAAACCCTATCTGATATGCCAGGAGATATGAATACCCGATGGCAGAACCAACACCAGCTAACCACCTAAACCCCATTCATCATGCCTACATCACCAACAAATTCACCCACATCATGGTGACCTTCCCTACTAACATCTGTCTCAACCATGCAACCCAGCTTCTAAATGATGCCAGGGTGACAGCAGACATTGATCATTTCAGGGGTTGGTACCACTGTGTAGGAGCATTGGAAGTGTTCCAAACTCATCTCACCCACCTTTTATTGCAATGGTGTTGGGGTTTAGGCAAGATATCCAATTGATTACTCAATGCTGATGCCAAAAATAGGCTTTGCCCACATATGGCTCATGGATACATTGTGCAACTCCCTTCTCCTCCCCCTTTACCCATACCTGCTCCCTTACCACCAGTAGGGGAGATAGCCAATCAACTATGAGGAGGAGCTGCAAAGCCATGACAGAAGAGAAAAGGGCCTCTTATCTGTTGGAATTGTCATAAAATGGGTCATCGATGATGTCAGGATGCATTATTTTTCTTTTCATTTTATGATTTTCTTTTATCTTATCACTCAAGATCTACGATTACATCTTATCTTATCCAATTAGATCTTTCATGATAATCTATGATTCATTCATCATTTGTCATTGGGTCGATTACTTATTACTAATGACACATATTCCCACAGACACTTACAAATGTTCTCACACTGACTGTGCAATGCTGTGCATTACTTACTGATCATTCTCATGCATGCTGTGCATGACATCATGCTATCCCTTTCTCTGTACTTCAAATGCCTGCCCTATAGTAACATACATGATCTGTGCGTGCAGGCATTTACTATATATACTGTACTAAGTAGTGTACTTGTTCCTTAGCTTAGTACTTCTGAGATATCTGCTTCATAGTGAGTTAGTCTCTTAAATACTATCATCCTTCATCCCTCTTCCTCCTCTAAGTTCTGTTGTGTGACCTCACTAGTCACATCAGCCTCACAGATGACTAGACTGTATGGCACCTCATTTCCTTCAAGCATTGACTTCTATGCAACAAACATATCCATTGTCAGGATTGTCAAGCCTACGGCGGACATCCGTAGTGCAAGACCACCGACTCCCGACGTATCCCTGCTCTCCTTTGGAGAGACTGACCGGGAGCTGCCCTGGATCTAAGCCCAAGGGATGAGGGAACTCAGACTATAGAAGAGGGGATGGAACCAGCTGTAACAAGCTGGGGTCTATTCGTCTAGCTACCTATCTACTTATAGTACTGGATCGTGCGCACGGACCAGGCGCAGTACCTAAGGGCAGGTCTACAGTAACTAGATGCACAGCAAGTGTGTGAGTACTGCTGACAGATGCGCAGCATCTGTGGGAACCATCTCCGAGATGACTGTAACGACAGTAAGTAAGATATCCAATGAGATAAGATAAAAGATAAGATGAAGATCTTATCTTATCAGATGATCTAAAGGAAAAACATAAAAGAAAGTAAAGAAAAGATAAAATAACGGTAGGGAATAAAGTCAGTGGTAGGAGTCTGACATCCATGTAATGAGAAGTATCTTTGTTGTCCAGAGTGCAACAAGTGGAATGATGAACATCTGATCATGTGTATTCAAGGACAGGAGCAACAGCATATTTGTCTAGCAGAAGAAGGTTATGGTGACAATGGGTATGAAGGAAATGATGCTGATGCATACAACTGATGGAGGTTCCCTTTTTTGAGGCAAAAAAGGTGTATGAGAGGGCTATTGTCAGAAAAACTGGAAGTACACACCTGAGGTTTCTTCTTCTTCTTTCATATTCTCCAATGTTCTACTCCACTTGCACACTGCAGTGGAGTTATCAAGGGGCTGTAACCCCCCTCATTATGTCTATCACTGTTTCATTAGTAACAACTGCAGCAGATACAAATACTATAAAGCAGACTTACTATATGTTGTGAGAGGGTATCTTGACCTCTTTCATTATATCTTGTCATCTGTCTTCTTGTTGTAATTGTAGTATTGCTCTTGCATTTGCCTTGGAGATCCCTGTAAACCTAAGTTGATAGGTGTTTGGTCATGTTGGAAATATCCACAGTATCTGTTCAGCTTCACTATACTCACACTTACATGTCTTCTTTATGTCTTCACTAACACATGTTCTAACCACTTACTTAACCCACTACCACATTCTTGGACCATGTTTAACACCACACATTTACACTCTGCTTTAACCTTAGCTCACTTACACTACATAAGGTGAAGCCCCCACTTACTACAATAGTAAGATGTCTTCTGTAAAAAGATGTCTACACACATTACCCCACTCTGGAGCTTAATCTCCACCACGTCTCTCCACATCCTCCTCACTATGCTGCAATCAAACAGCCTGCTTCTCTTTCTCATCGTTGCTTGCCCATACCTGTGCTCATGAGTCACTCACGTGTACTAAACCCTAACAGATGGAGAATGTGTGTGTGAGAGAGGTGGCTCGAGCCAAATGCACTGGCAGAATGACTCTGGGGATCGTGCAAAACTCCACCACATCCAGGTCAAGCCACACATACTTGGGCTATGATGAGGGGAATACAAATCAGCATGCAAGTCAGCATGGGGTGTGGTGGCATGAGCTCTGCAATGGGCTGGAGGGAAGGCAGCATGACCACAGGCAGCTTGCATGGGATGGGACATTAAGCACCAAGTGCCAGACGGTGGGTGACTTCCTGTGAGTATCTAGACATGCTAGATGGACTCTAGATCCAAATCTTTGAGTCCTGCCCATGAACTTTCAAATTATAGAATTCCCCTTTAAATCATATAAGACATATCAACTCTATATCAATAACAATAGAATTCTAGATTGTTAGACTGCCCCATTTTAAATAATACATTATGATGATGGTGGCTACTTCTTGCTGCAATCTCTGGCCAATGATGATCTCCATGAAGAGGAGTTGTTCAACATGGCAGCATTTACGTGCCAGCAAGAGCAAATGGGCCTTCATTACCACAATGGGTATTGAGTGACTTCCTGTGAGGTTCTAGAAGCATCCGATGGACTCTAGACATAAACAGCCAAGAAGCTGATGGTAGCTGAGGCTTTGTAATCCAGTTTAGAGCTGGAGAGGGTCTCTAAACTTTAAATCCAAGGGGGTGCTGTACCCCCCCCCCCC
>QLPN01009693.1:0-12559 GCA_003314395.1 Albatrellus ellisii
CAGCCAGCACTTGCAGAGACGGTGTGGTTTGCAGATAATGTGGTAATGGAGGGCGCAGGAGAGGGTGGGGGTGGGGAGAGGTCGGGAGGGAAGTCGGGAGCGGGGGCGGGGGGTGGAGAGGGTTGGGAGGCAAGGGCGTCAAACTGGCGGGAGAGGAATGTGAGAGAGTTCATGGGGGAGACTCAAAAGAGAGGGGATATTGTCGACGTCGAGGACGACGAAGACTGGTGAGAGGGAGAAAGGAGCTGTGGCTGAGGGCGAGGCGAGGTGGCGATTACCCCAATTAGATGCGATGGTTATCTCAAACGTGTCTGTCACATTTATATTTTTCTACTTCTACAATCGCGAACGTGTCTCAGCCTGATATCGTACCATCTCCCGCCCCAGCTCCGCCACTCTCCTTACTCCCATCAGCTGCATCCCTGTCCTTATCTCCTCCCCCATGACTGTCACCCACCCCCGTCAATTTCACCTCATCTAGATCAACACAACACTCACTATCAATCACCCGCCGGCAGCCCTCCTCGCCCCACAGCCCGTTCGCGTACAAAAACGCCCGCCCAAGACCCACTCCCCGTGCACCAAGGCACAGCGCCTTCAGCACGTCCGTCCCACGCGTCACTCCTCCATCGATATACACCTCCCTTCCCACCACCAAGTCTGGTCGCTTCTGCCCCAGCTCGTCCAGAACCATCATCGGCGAGGGGGCGCTTTCAGCCCAGGACAATCAGATTAGCACCATCCGGCGACACTGAAGCGGCGAATAAATGACGTACAAGTCCAGCTCGCGGCCTCCATGATTCGAGATGACGACACCCTCGACGTGGTACTGGTCAAACGCCTTCTCCACATCCTGTGAAGGACCGCTCAATGTGGTGTCCTGCTCAATGCTTGAGTCATGGTTATGTCACGCACCTCGACACACTGGATTCCTTTGATAATCAGCGGTAAGTCCGTCAGGCTCCGCAGCCATGGAATGTCCTCCCCTGCACATAGATGAATTTTGTCAGATCAATTCCATTGACGTGCTGCCAGTGGAGCGGAGTACTGACAGCACACATCTGGATCCTGGTACCCCCCGATAGACTGTCGTTGCGTCAGCATACACGGGTGAGATGCGAGAGGTATGTCAGAAACCCACATGCGTCACGCCGCCCCCAGCGCCCGTACTCGACTTGCCGTGCGCAGGCCCGACAAAGTCGCCCTTCGTCCGCTGGTCCAACTCCCGTTTTCCCGGCACCGCCGCGTCCACCGTCAGAATCAGTGCCCTGAAACCCTTGTCCCAGAGTCCTCGTACAAGTCGCTCCGACACCGCGCGGTCGCGGCTTACGTACAGCTATTCCAAAGCGAACGCAGCATGAATGGAGCTGCACTCATCTCGTAAACAAACACGCACCTGGAACATGAGGTTCTGCTCTGGGCGCCTGGCTGCCATCACCTCGTCTATGGAACAGCTCGCGTTATTCGAGATCTGTACATACCAGACGGGGAAGTGAAGTTAGACGAGCGCAAGATGCGCAGAGGGCGAGGTACACACCCCCTGCAGGATACCCGCCTCGCCAGCCGCCCGAACGAGGTTTATCTCCCCGTCTGGATGGCCGAGTCGTGCGAGCGCCGCGGGTGCGATGAAAATCGGCAGCGTGGTCGGGAGGCCCACCATCGTCGTTGATGTGTCAACTCGCGAGATCTTGTTCATTCTGCAAATTTAGCGGCAGATGGGCGCTCACATGTCTCTGAAACGGCAACACACATACTCACACGCGGGGGCGGAACCAGAAGCGCGAGAACGCGGCGCGGTTCTCATGGAAGGCTGAGAAACGCAAGTGAAAGTGGGTGAGTAGGTGGGTGGGTGTGGCACGGACGGTTGCACGCAATGAGAATTGACACTCAACTGCATTCGTCATCACCAGCTGCACGGTAGTACGCCCAGGCTGTCGAGCTCAGGACTGACTTTGCAAGTCCCTGATTATCACACGGTCAATAACTATCAACTCTACAAACACAACAAGGCGAATTGTACTCACTTCTATTTCGCGCAGATTAAGCACAGCATGAGCAGGCGGCAGTGCTTCCCGTGCATGCGCAATCCTGCGCTGTTCCTCCGTCAGCTCGGTGACGTTTTGGGGCACCGTCTTCCCGTCGATGGTGCCGACGTGCGCACTCGGTGGCAGCATTTGCAACGTTCCAGGCGGGTGGATTGGCAGAAACGCCTTGCTGTGGGAGGGGACTGTGGACAGAAGCCTCGCGAAGCGGTAGTGGAACTCACGTCGCATCCTTTCCTGCATTCTTCAGGAGAGGCGCGATGCCGCCGGGGTGCGAGTCCAGGATGCTTGTTATGTCGTAAATCTCGCCTTCGATGAGGACCCAGGGATTGCGGCCCTTTTTGTGCTTCTGTAGCTCGGACCAGGACACTATGCGCGGGCTCATGGGGGACGTTTGTGGGGCGTCGAGGTGGGAGGAATCTCCGTCCAAATAGATGTGCGTATAGTAGGCGTGTGTTGCCTGTCAAGCAGGTAATAGATGTGAGTTGGCAAGTTGGTACGCAGAGAAATCAGGAAGACGTGAGACTCTGAGAAAATTGCAGCGCTCATTGGCCGTGAATGTAGACGGCATACACGCCAACAGGCATGACAAACCGTTTCTAAAGACAGAGACAGCAACGACGTCCCATGCCTATCACTATAATAGCACTATCTTCACCTAGTAGACAGGTACATTATCATGCCCGACAGAAATATCGAGGCAACAGCCGTGAGCCGAACTTCGGCGACACCACGTAATGAATGGGCAGTGACATTGATATATGCCATCACAAGTCCTCACCAAGACGCCGCCATGGCCCATCACCCCAAGCCAGATACACCTGCGTCGTGTGGGGATGCCGTCGGCGGTTTCCATAGTAGCTCAGCTCGATCTAGCGAATTGGGATCGTACTGCAGAGCACAAATGAAAAGACACTCACCACCGTACCGCACAGCACGCCTGCAGAGAGCAGCGCTGTGCGTAGTGACGACAAGCTGCTCTCGCGCGCACCACCAGATTGCGAAGCCTGTGCGTGCGCCATTATCATGCCCCATGCACAGCGCGACGTTCGACGCGTCACATAGCGCAATACAGGCTCACCGATGCGCATCGTCAACATATCGTATCACAGGGAATATCAAGGCAGGAACTGTAAAGATATGGTGCGCAAACGAGCGCGAGTTGACTTCGAACTCATAAATACGCCACTGGCGCAACTACTTCGGCGATAGCGAAGTTCAGAAGCGCGCCGGACCATAACGGCCACCGGATCAAATGTGACAGCGTGCGTGACCGAAAGTGTAACGCGCCCAAAACCGCCAAACCCTAACCCGGACACGCACCTCTATTGAGACCCATTCTCACCATGCCACACGGTGGGCTGTACGGTTTTCTCTCGCCCTCCACGTCCTCCACGTCCTCCCCATCACCCTCTGCAGGATGCCCTCCTCCGCCCCGGCCCCAGCATGTCCACCTGTCCGTCCCGCCCGCTCTCCCCGCACGCCGCACCTGACGTTTTTCCCCGCCTGCCCGCCCCCACGGATGCACCAGCGACCCCCCGTCGTACTTCACCACCCTGCTCGACAGCAGCGACGTGATCCCCGCCCATGGACCAGAGCACTTCGCTGCGCGCCGCGCGCTGTGGCTCGCCGCACCGCCCGCGCACGCACGCCGTGCGCCCGCGCCCGCGCTCCCGCCACCGCCGTCCCGCGCAAAGCTCGAGAGCCTCCTCGCACACCCAGGAGCGCTCGACAGCGCGGAGGTGTGGGACGGCGGCCTCGCGAAGGTGTTTAACGGGCTTGTCAGCGGGGCGCCGCTGCGCCGACCTTTCCCGCTCCCTTTGCTCGTACGTCCCTCGGTCCCGCCTGCCCCTCTTACCGAGTGCTCACGTCACTCTTCCCTCTCCTTCTCTCCTGCCCATCCGTTTTTGTTGCTTCTTTTTATTTTATTTTATTTTTTAATTCCTCGTCCCGTGCTATCGCATCTCGGCGACACCCGGCACGGAATTGGCGGTGGGACGGGCGGCAGGTGAAGGTGCTGTATGCGGGCTGGGCGCGCGACGGGACGTGGCCGCAGGGCGCGGCGGTCGATGACGACGATGGCTTTTTCGCGGACCTCGACCCTGCTGCCAACCTGGCCAGTCCGGCGCTGTCAGGGAGCACGACGGCGGTGCTGGACGATGGCTAGCAATGTGTGGCGGGCGCGTTGCGGTATCTAAGTGCCGTCCGTCTGTTCTGTTGATCGTTTTTGAGTGCAGCATCTTATAGAGTATAGCGTGCTTACAGTGTCGGGACAGTGGTGTGTCTTGTCTCCGTGCGACCGGACAGTTGTTTTTGTAGTTCTTGGCATTGCTGGCTTTCTGCCCATCGGCGCGCGTGTAGTTGGTCGCTCTGTTGTAGTAGTGCTCCCTAGTACAGTTGTAGTACAGTACAGCAGGTAGTTGCAGGACCTGTATTATCATTGGGCTAGTTGTTCGTTACGACCCCCGGTGTTCATTAATTGCAGACCGCAAAAGTCATCTGTTCCCTAGAAATACAGCTTTCTAGAAGCATTTGTGGTAGTACCGGTGCCATTCAAAGTCTCTGAAAACACACATTCTTAGAACAATGAGTAGGATTATATTCTAGAGTCCCCTGTCTTTGAGGGAAGGGGGGGCCTCCTGATTCACACTTCACAGACGCATACGGGCCGGCGTACAATTTTTCCGAGAGAAATAGAAACTGTCGACCTGCTCGGAGAATGCGTTACATTGCCACTGTCGCGTGACATTAAGGTTTCAGGCCGCCAATGCCGTGCACTGGCATGCACGACCTGTGAGCTGCTGAGTCTGAACACGGCAGACTGTCCGCAACGTGACAGACCGTGACAGTTCGAAGAAACTAACGAACTGTCGTATTTTAGCCTTGCTCACAACTTGTCAGTAATGTTTTTAATACAGTCATGTTGCGAGTGATGGATTTAGTCATCGTATAAGATACAACAGTGGAGGGCGGAGATATGAATGAGGCACTAAGGAATATTAGCCCAATGATAGCACGACGACACATACAGACATATCTATCTCGTATGCCGCGAAAGCACACCGTCCGCAACTCATCAGGATGTACATATGTCGTCAAAACTCAACGCAACAGTCACAACAGCAGATTACCTTCACTTTCGCCTGCAATCAATATTTGCTCCTGCACCTTCGCTTTCACTTTCACACTCTCTGCTCCAAGCCCTATACCCTCCTTCTCCCTATCCTCACCCGCTCTGGCGCTCTCCAGGGCTTCACGTATAAGCCGTGCAACCGCAAGCCCGAGCTCATAGTACCCGTCATTCGTCGTGCCCGAAAACATCCCTATATGCGCCTTCACCTCGTCGGGCGCACACCTATTGCGCGCGGGCACAAAATACGGCGCCGCGGCACTGGTATGCGGCGGGAGCAACACGAACGTGCGTGCCGTTGGGTACGCGGGAGGGGCCGGCGGGAGAAGCGTGTGGAACCTGCGCAGTAAGCGGGTCAGCGTCTATCAAGTGAAAAGAGCACATGAGAGAGAGGGACGGAGAGGAAAAACGAGGCAGGAAGAAGAAAGAGGAGGAGAAAAAGGACGCAGAGGACGCACGTGCGAAATGCGACGCCCGTGCGTACAACGGCGTCGAGCCGTGTACGCAGCGCCTGTGCGTCCCACAGCACGCCCGCGTAGCGCATGTGTCCGGTCAAGCTATCGTAGCTCGCGCCAAGCTCCGTGCGGTGCGTGTACACTGTGCCCGCCGCGGCGCCCGCGAGCAGTGCGCCACCGACTGCGTACGCCGCTGGCGCCCAGCGAGCCCATCCGCCAGGGGACGCGGGCGCCGCAGGTGACGACGGGGATTCGTTCGTCGTATCGGTTGTGGTGGTTGTGGTGGTGGTGGTGGTAGTAGTAATGATGCCGGCGGGCGACGGAGCCGTCGATGTCGTCCTGGTGCGTACGCTCGCGAAGGCGCCCCACAGCCCTGTGGCAGCCTGGCGTGCGTTGGAGACGACCTCGGTGACTTTTGCCGCGGAGTTCTTGAACACGTGCGGGTGGAGGCCGAGGAACTGCGCGGGACAAGGGAGAGAGGGTAGAGGGGCGTGAGCAGTGTCAGAGGAAGGCGCGGGTGTGGCATACGGGTGTGTCGAATGCGAGGCACGCGATGATATTGGGCCAGAGCGGGGCGGCGGGGTCGGGGCGGGATGCGGCGAACGCGAGGAGGGCGTCGGCGGCGAGCAGGCCACCCATGCTGCGGGTGTCGACCGTTGTTGTTGGTGGCGGCGTATCATACGCAGGGAGGGCAGACGGGCGTACCTGTGGCCGCAGAGGACGATCTGAGCTTTTCCTGCACCGCCGCCTGTGCCGTGGGCAACCTCCCTCTCCACAGTAAGCGTGGTGAGCCAGTCTGAGAAGCGCACTACGGCTTCGGCCTGAAGAGACGCTGCGTCGTAGACCGAGGGCTTAGAGAACTGAAATGTATACTTACGAGCTCGCCTTTCGTCTGTTTACGGATGCGTTTATGCAAACAAGGATGTGTTAAGGTGAAAAATAGCTACTCGCCTCATAGGGGGGGAAGACAATGCTCTCAACGCGGACGTGGTCTATAGTTGTCGAGAGGAGATGCTGTAGGCGAGAAGGGAAACTGGCGAAGGTGTTATCGTCGCCTTTGAAGCTACGACCCAGGAGCACAGTGATGAAGAGGATATCAAGTGGAAGGGAGGTGGTGCATTACCCATGAATAAAGATGACCAACAGCAGGCCGGGTGAAAGAGCGCCGGGGATCAGAGCGTAACCACCGTCGGTCAGGGACTGGGCTGAAGATGAAGGGTCTTTCGGTGAAGATGGAGTGTTGCTCATACGATGGGATGGATCGTCTCAATGACTCTCAGGAGGTAAGACAATGCCAGCGTTCGGAGGCGCGGCCTGCCCACAGCATTGTAAGGCACACAGACGGAATTAGGTTCCTTCCTCACACTTCCTCACTAACAGAACCTACAGTAATAGTAGGATAAGAGAAACAGTATGCACATATAGCTAACTACTCTACCGATACTCGTCGAGCTACAAAGGAAGTACAGATACAGCAACAAGGGCGGACAACAATGGAAACGTTATGGGCTCAATAGATACAGAACTCGGTGCAAAACATACGATACAGCGGTCAATGTCACTGGAACAGATACAGAACACACCATCATCATCGAGTAGGAGAATATGAACAACATCGTCAGTCGTAGAGTTCCTTCGGGGCTAGAAGTAGCTCTTCCACTACAAGGTGCACCGGAACGCTTGTGCTCGGCACGCCTCTCTTCAGCTGATCCAGCCTATTGATGCAGAGATGGATGACGACCTCGCTATGCCCCCCCGGGTTGAGATTCCGCGAATGGAATGCCATCGGTAAAGCGCAGAGGTTGGCATGTTCGTCGACTGACGAGATGAACGATAGGATCCGCTTGACCTCCTCGTCGAGCGACGTAGTCTCGCCAAATTGGGGTAGCAGTGTGTATGTGCCTCCTGAAGGCGGATGCTTGGGATTCAGAACGTACCTAATTCCCAGGAACGACCGTTAGAGGCACGACCACCTACGCATCAGGATTGCAAACCAATTGGCACCGAGGGGGATAAATGTCATATTTGACTTTGACCAGCCCTCCGCATGCGTGAAGCTCAGCTCAACAATCTCGGGTGACATGTTTCGGTTTAGAAGAGCCTGCGGTGAGTGTGCCACAGAGAGTGGAGAAAGGTTCTCATGTAAACCATACATGGTTTGTCAGAGCGATGAACGAGTTCAGACTCATTTGAGAGTTGGATCAGAATTGGTACGACGTGACCGGAGTGACATCATCACATTATCTCTGCTGCCTCGTTGACCAGTGCCCACCTGTAAATACCGCAAACAGCGACTGGCCATGTCCACCACGCCTCCACTCGACGTGGATGCCTTTGACCCCAAGCCCGTCCTCGCATATCTCGGGCTCCCGCCGACCTACGACCCCTCCCCTGCCACCGCGCCCCTTGCCTTCCTCGCGCGCCACCTTGCGCACCTCCCGCCCCACCTCCTCGCGCTCTTCTCGCGCACAACGGCGCCGCGCGCGCGCAGCACGCTCCCTGTTGTGCGCAACCGCCGCTTCGCCTTCGTGCGCACGGACCCACCTGCGCTGCGCTTCGCCGCGGCCGCCCGTGCGTGGCCCGTATTGTGGAGCGGGCGGGTTTCCGGCGACGAGGACGCGCGCGACGAGCAGGCGTGGGCGGAGCGCGAGTTCCTCGGTGGCCACTGCGCGGCGCATGTCGGGAAGCTCGGCTCGCTGCTTGGCGGGTACGAGGAGGAGCGTGTGGCGGAGCGCATGCGTGGCGCACGGGTATGGGCTGCGCAGGATGAATTTGTGCCGGAGGAGGATGAGAGCGAGGACAGTGGGGAGGAGGAGGGGGAAGGAGAAGTGGCGACCGTGTCTGCTGAACAAGAGTCTCCGGAGGAGACGCAGGCGTTGTTCGTCCGCCGCATTCATGAGCAGTTTATATATGGTCTGTTGGAGGTACGTGACATGGGTTGGATGTTGTGGATTGCTCGATGCTGAGTGCCGAGTTGTCATGCAGACGGGTCTGTATGATCAGGTTGATTGGGATGATCAGTGGGATGGACATGATCAAGATGCTGAGGACCGTTATTTCGACGAAGAGGAAGAGAGCTAAACGTTTTGTATGTATCACTATCATGAGCGCACCACTGGTATCATCTTAAGCTTGCTTTCTGGTGTATTGTAATAACGTGGACGTCCAGAAAATATCATTTGCAAACTTGAACCTAGTACATATTCAAATCAGCAATGCCAGTGACAAGTGCTGAATGTCCAAGGTCCTTCCAGCCTCAGTGCCTCCACGGCCGCATGTCGACAGCGCTGGTATGTTGAGCGAGAAGTTTGGAGGCTCATATCACTTCTAAAGTCTTTACAATACCTTTGAGGATAATGGCTATGAGCTTGGACAGCCAGTCGGTCCTCTTTGTCATGGTTTTGGCGCCGATTTTCCCGGCCCGACTGAAGATCGTCGTCGCCGTCGATCAGCTCCGCCGTTACACCGAACCTCACGGCCTATCGTGTCCAGAATGATGTAGTCGGCATCATGAGGCAGGTGATCCGAATATCACAAGGAGAAGCGTCAGGATTTGTTGCGGCACGTCGTCGTCAGGCATGAGAAATACCTACATCGCTGGGCCCGTCCATTCGTGAGGCAGCGCAGTACGGTGGGTGGGTGTGATGAAGGAGACGAGGAGGCACGTTGTTGCGCCGTGTCCTCTGGACCGCAGTGCAGGTGTGAGTTCGTTGTCGCTCTCCCAAAAACCCACCCTCCTTGCGCCTCAGAATCATGCCCTATACTTTGCATCCATGCTGTTATGATTTCTCTTCTTGTGTCACTGTGCTGCAGCATCTTCTCCATGTTCTAGTCTTGTCTCTGCACAGTTGTACTATTTTTACCCACACTGACCTGTCACTGTACTATAATTACCATGGTAGGATAACCCTTGACCTAATGTTGTACATATATGCTACACATGACATACAACTACCTTAGCTTGTTCTCTTTGTGGTACCAGCTACTCCAGTTGTACACCTGTTTGTGCTGAAGTCATACCATACATTTGTCTCTCCTTCCTTTTTGGGTTTATGCTGGCACACTTTCAGCCACCACACCTGGTCTGTGTGCAGCATGCTCTTGTATATAAGTGGCTTGTCTTTAGCCCTATATGACATCTCTTCCCTCATGTCTTTCCTGTAGTCTTTGAGCACCAGTTTACTGGCTGCTCAATAGTTTGGTTATCTCTTTGCTTGTCAATCCCAATTGTGTTCTTGAGTCTGTGCTGTTGAGAACAGGTGAATCAATGATAGAAATTAAGTGAGTTTATTTTTGCAATAACAAAGGTTATATAAAATAGGTGTTCTTCTGCACAAGAAACACCAAAAAGACATCCTAAGAACAAGGGCAAAGGCACTGATGCCAGTCAGTAAGTAAGTGAAAGAAGTGTAAAGTAAGATCTCACCTCAGTCTTGAAAACAACATGAGGACTGAGGGGAAAAAAAAGGTGAGCTATTGTAAATAGGCTAGATAAACTGCCTGTGGCTCAGAACTGTATAGTAGTGGAGTGATTGAATAGGTAGCTGTAATCATATGTTTTCTGTGGAGAGGAGACGAAAGTTTGCGTGTGTTGGCTTCTGCTGAGTTGCCTAAAAAGGAAGTAGTAAGTTGTACATGTGTTGGTTTGCAATTCCAACATTTATGATATGGGAGAAGAAGTTCTCTCTGAGAGTGAAGGCCTGATGAGTGTGGTGAAGACAGTGATCATAAGATTGGTGATGTGAGAGGATCAGGACAGACAGGGAGCTCTTCCCCATAGGAGGTGAGATACTTGAGGTATGTCTCAAGGTACTCCAGCAGAAGAGGTTGCTTGGAAATAGAGTGTGGCTGACTGTAGAATGAAGAGAATTGTATTCTATAGGGAGAAAACATATAATGCAAACAGTGTAGCAAGTGAGTACTGACCTCAGTCTCTTCATAGAAGATTGAGGGAAAAGAAAACTATCCAGGGAAATTTTTCTGTAAGTAAAGGGTCTATCTGTATTGTCCCTGAGTCCTGCAAAAGGCATGTGTGGTGCATTGTGCTATTTTGCATTTGCACTATAAATGTGCTGTTGTGTTATCATGCATTCACTGTCACATGTTGCTGTAATCTCCAACAGAAGGATGTTGAGTGCTAACATGATGATGATGATGATGATGATGATGATGATGATGGTGATGATGATGATGATGATGATGATGATGATGATGATGATGATGATGATGATGATGATGATGATGATGATGATGATGATGATGATGATGAAAGTATGAGTGTATGAGAGAGTGCATGGAGTGTAGACAGAGTGCAAGATATTTAGTGAGAGAAATTAGGAGCACAACTGTACCTGAAGGTATGAGGCATGAGAGAGTACACAGAATGTAGAGAGAGTGGAGGTAGGTACAGTATGTGAGCAAAGGAATAGAGGTAGGAGTAATACTCTCATTGGGAAGAGAAGAAAAGCTGAAGTGAGAGATGTGGAAAACTGGGCAGGGCGGCAAATGACAAATATAGCACAGCACAGAAAAGATATGCATTGCAGCAAAAGGAGATAGTGGCGATGATAAGGGATATTCCCTTGAGGAAACAGAGCAGTGGGCCAAGGGACCACATCTGATGAGATAGATGATGAGGTGTACAAGTGAAGGTACACAAGAATAGAGAGGAGATGCTCAGCAGTAGAAAGAAGTGCTGAGGTATGTGGATGAAAAACAAAAAGTTTATACAGCTCTCCTACAATAAAGTTTAAAGGGAGCTCAACTGTAAAAACAAGAGATAGATCCCAAAAAAGGGAAAGAATGAGCAGTGAGATCTGCAAGAGACTAAAACATACACTAATATGGATAAGTGTGATCAGCGTTGTATAATAGGTAAAATTGACAAGAGAGCTGTCAGGACATACTATTTTTCCACTATATTATTCATATTTTTCCTGTGTCTTAATTCTTATATTGCTCAAGATTTAGTCATATCTTAAAGATCTACTGATCTGATCTTACCTAGATCTCTTGCTATATTATCATGGATGTTGACCCAATCTATAACACACTCATGATTACTCATTGGGCCACTTACTACTTGCTTATGACTCATTCTCTTATAGATGCTGTGCAGCACTGTGCACTAATGACTGATACTTATGAGAGGGCCTTATGCTATTGGTAGATAAGCCCTCAGCACCTTCCTATCATACTATACCCACCCTAAAGACTCCTACTAGATATGCTGTACAGTTGTAGGCAGATGTTACGAGGCACTTGCTTTGGCACCTCATAACATGTTTCTTTTTTTCTTTTTCTTTTATCTTACTTACTAGTAAAGTGTAGTATTATTACTACAAGTGTGAGCTTAGCTCCACTTTACTTAGTAAGGACTCAATTTCCTTTTCTCTTTTATAGTACTTAAGTATTTACATACTTAAGTGTGAGCTTAGCTCCAGGTACTATATTAAGACTTATCTTTTTCTCTTTATCTTTCTTTACTTATTATAACATTTACTTGCTAAGGACTATTACTATACAATTAGCAAGGACTTTCGTTTCTTGTTCTTATTTACCTTTGTTTATCTCATGTTCATTTCGTGTTTGTGGCTGAGCCACTTATATCACATGGACACGTACTTACTGCGCATTACTGCGCATTATTGTTTACTTACTGCGCAATACTGCACAACTTTACTATACTTAGATCTCCAGTTTTGTATAAATAGTTGACAAACTGGTGGTCTTAAACCCCAGTCTTGTCAACTTCGCAATCTAGGGAATCTTCCTTATACTGCGCTTGATCTAAGCTCGTCAAATCACTCACTTCACTATCTCTGAATTAAGTCAAGAACTCTAAAGCCACTAGAACGTCGCTAAGACTTCTTACACTCGTCATCCTGGATCTTCGTATCATTGTTGGTGGAATCATCCTCATAATTATATCG
>QLPN01009696.1:0-39208 GCA_003314395.1 Albatrellus ellisii
TGGTATGGTGTCGCAACCGATCAGAAGCTGAGATTACGATACTTGTGTATAGCCTTTGCCGAACGTTGCATGAGAACGCCTAGACTTGCAGCGCCAGAATTGACGACATTTGTCGAGAGAGCCACTGGGATACTGCAAAAATTGATGGATGAAAACAAGGCGCCGGAAAGACGCCTGTTCGCCGCAATATGTAAGTGCATCCATGGCCATCAATGCTCCAGCCGACAAGCCTCGGAGGAGCGGACGGAGACATGAGGTCTCCTGCAGGAGCAAACCGTCAGACACAATGGCACCTTTACGGATGAGATGCAGATCTTTACGAGATACTCCTAGAACGGAGACACTGTGACGTCCTCGAAAGCAGAAACTGACATCAGAAAATGCGGAAATTGAAAGAAATGGCGTGTCAATAGAATAGGTTTGACTGCACCACAGCATCAAAGCGTGAACTCACGCGAAGTACGGCGGGTAGGTGTCTTGATATAAATACACCCAGAGGAGGTAGGCCAAAACCAACGCAGAGTACTTGTGTTTTTTCCATCAGAAGTCCTTTGCAATAGCGTCGTCGCTCCACATTCTTGCTTCTACAACGTTTCTATCCATCAGTACGCAGAGCCTGCACAATACTTGTGTTGGGAGCATCGTCTACACCAGCCCCATCACTTATCCGTCTCTCACCCTACGGGGATGAGACCCAGGCCATATGGTTTGGGTATCATCAACCCATTCGCCCCACCAGTGGTGATCGACATCGACCCAGGCGGGCTCGGGCTAGCAGATCCAACGCCGTTCTGGCATGGTCCAGTGCGTATATTCTTTTTTGAAGTTGTGGCCTTGCTCAACAGATATATTTCATCAGTACTTTTGTAACAATATGAATGTGGACATTACCAGTGGCTATTGGGGCGTGCCCCAAGCCCATGCCCCGCCCGCATCGTCCGCATCGCCCGCACCTGACACCATCCAGCACATAACAGCTACCCCAAGACACTGGCTAAAGCTAGCACGAACACCAACGCCAGTCGCCCCATCAAGAGGGGCGACTTGGTGAGTATGGGGCCAATCCTGCACCTGCCGCAACGCAGGCTGCAGGTAAGGCCCCAACACCCCAAAACTTAGAAGTCCAGGTCCAGGGATCTGAGTGGCACGGCCACTCGGATCGGTGGACACTGGATACAGTTCCAAGCCGGAGGCCTGGGGCCGACCTCAGGCTACCGGCGAGGAAGCGTGGGCCGCACAGATGATGGGATCCACTGGCGCGAGGAAGACACAGGGGTGGCACGAGATGGGTATAGTCCGTGTAAGTTAATTGTTATATCTTGCATAGCGTGAACTCACCTAATAAACAGAATACGCCATCTCTACGCCCCGTTCTGGCGTATGATCGCGTGTTTCGCGGACGAGAATAAGTGAGTTTTTTTTTTTGACATGGTTTAGATCTTTGAGACGGCACTGACAGTAGTACAGTGCCATTTGCTCGTCTTCCTATTTGGGGGATACGACCACGCGCTCTGCGGATGGGGGGCAGCTTAAAGGAAGGCCCAAAAGGTAAGTTTAACATAGCTTGAAGCTTGGAGAAGGCGCTGACAGTAGCACAGTGCTTATACGCTCGCCTTCCTATTTATCCTTGCCCCGCATAGATCGTTATCGGATATCGCGCCGCCAGTGCCCACCTTTCTGCTTATATGGTATTGATTACCTACTTTCTTTTTGTATGCTATCAGTCGTGCCCGGATACTTACGCCAGGTTATCGATGGCCCGGCAGCGCGGAACGACCTCTTAATGCAAGAGGTCGTTCCGTGCTGCCGGGCCATCGATGATCAGGCTTCCAGCGAACCGGCACAATACTATATAGCCCCTCACTCATTACTACACACACACTCTCTCTCATTATACTTACACTTGTTTTATATGGCCTTCGCCTTCGTACGCACTATCGACGTTCCATACAGCATCTCTAGCATAGTCATGTAGCGCTCATCTAATGTCTAACTGCTTCTGTATATCCGACTCACTCGGTCGAGTGCTGAGTTTCTAATTGAACTGTGACGTGTCCCATCTGCAACAGTGGTAGGGTCATCAGCAACGAGAGGCTAGCCTGACGTCGAAACAGCCGAAACATGAATCCACGACAGCGCGCGAATTGCAGACTGATGAACGACCATATAATGAACAAGGAGTAAATCCGTGATCAACTCGTAAGGCGTGAGTAAGGCGTGCCACAGACACAGGTCACGCACTACAGTCTGGACCTGATCCTGAACGAAGGACATCAGCTTCATCATAGACTGTGATAGACCCTGCACCTCATCCTGTGAACATGTGTTGAGACGGGAAAGAAGATGTATGTGCATCCAACGGCAAGTATTTCACTGTTACCCCAGTCAATTGCCCAAAGTTGATACTGTCTTACCACACACAGGATGCGCATCGTCTATGCTCGGAACATCCTGCGGATATGGGACGGTGTAGATGGAAACTGAGCCATCCCCAAATGTCCCCGCCAGAAGACCAAGCTTTGCGAGGTCTTGCATGATGGCGTGGCTCAGACAACTATTTTTGTTTTCAATTGCCTTGACTTTCGGTTACAACAAGGTACATACCTGACCGTGAGAGGGAAGCGGACATCACTTGAGCTTGTACGCAGGTCCGCTTTCAATGCATACAGCGCATCGCACCTTCGTCTGTCATTTCGCCTTCAGTTTCGCCGTTTTCACCAGATGCGGTCCGTCTTGATGGCCCCAGCGACCAGACCTGCATGCATGTGAAGGCCGGGCACTTTCACACCGATTTCAGGAGATCTCGAGCTGCTCAGGGAGGGTCCGACGGCAAGGTATTGTTTATGAGAAGATCCTGTTGATGCCATTCAAAATATTTTGAGTAACATGACACCTCGGGGGTCTTCAGGATGGATACGACACCAATCTAGAGACCATACAGGTGCGCTGGCATTAAACACATGGGATTTGCTTTCAGGTATGAACTGAGCTGCCCTTGATCTTCTTATTAGAGGTAGAGAGTGGTAAAGTAATGGTACCTACATATTTTGAGTGTATCGAAAGCTTGGATAGTGACGGATGTCTGCCCCCCAAACAGACCAAAGCAACATGAAATGGGGGTGGCGACTTCAGCGACCCATCATCATCAACGACAGCATCGGAGGGCAGATGTGTGGTAGCACCCTCATGGAGATATGCGTCACGGGGAGTCGATGTTTCGCGAAAACAATGCATACATACTCAAACGTCAAAGTCTCTCATCCCTCTTTAACAGCTAAGATCGAGTAGACCTTTGGTCTACGGTCGGCTTCTTTCTCATTGTTAGCAGCCTCTTTGTACCAGCCCCTATCCTCCAGTAGCTCCCACAAGGGATCGGGACCGACATTACACTCCCATGACTTGTTGAGCCTGTCCGTAACGACCTGGACTAGCCAATGACACTAAAGTGTGGGATCTTCTTGTGAGTCTATGCCGGTTGTAATTGCGAGTAAGATTTTACTCAACTTATTTTGATACTCATACAAAAAAAAAAAAAGAGAAACGCTTGCATATGCGCTTGTGTGTAGTGTACAAAGGTACAAAATAAAGCCCTGGAGACTGGACGATTGTTTACATAATCCTGTTCGTGAGGCAATGCACATTATTTAGGGAACAATAATGGGTAGTTGCAAAGAGTCTCCCCTTGTAATATTATACGCAGAGGCCAGTGCTGTCGGCTGGGAAACAGAACTGCGGCATGCTCATCCTTCATATATAGGCTCTCTCTCCTTGATTCTTCCTTTCTCTATACTCACTTACTTCCTCCCACTGCCCTTCTCTTTGTCTCCGGACTGGACTATCTCTTTTCGTAGACTTTTTCCTCTAATCGTACGGGCTAGTCTCGACACCGCTCTTTTTATCACCTTCAAGCCCTTGCGAGTCATGCGGCTCAATCTTTCATTTAATCTGCTTCTTGCAAGCATTGCAGTCTTTTCCTGCAATGTTTATGCTCGGCCGCTAACGCGCGAAAACACGGGCATCATCACCATGCCTTTGAAGAGGCTGCATACTGTACGGGACGACGTACATCCTCAGGTGGTGAGCGAGTTTCCACGTGTTGGCGCTGCGGACACGTTATCTGAGCAAGCGACTTGGTCTAGCTTCTGCAACAACATATCAATCGCGCAGCGCGTCGCTTGGCGCGGATATCCGGACGCGCCGAGCCGTCCCGTGAAGAGCTTGCCACCACACTCGCAAAACGCATCGTATCTATAGAGAGTGCTGCTGTCCATGGCTCCACAGCACGCTTCAACCGCCCCGCTCCCATATTGGGTGGACAGAATAATGGCAACGTGGATGCCGCCTTCGGTAATGGCGCCATGTATGTTCCCAGGCTGATCAATCCCCATGCTGGTTGTTAATTACCGTTCATCACAGTGAAGCAACGATGCATAATTCTACAAGCTCTGCTGTCTCTGGTAGCATGGAGTCTACCCCCGTTGCCGCTTCCTCTACCAGCACTACTTCCGCAGGAACTCCTACCGGGGGCAACGCCGCGGGAATTAGCCCGTTAGATGTACAGGCAGCTACGCAGGGGGGCTTGGCGCTCGCTAATCCACCGACCACCAATCACTCCCTCGGTCTTGACATTGAGGCCAACGATGTGGGTTATATTGCGACAGTGCAGATGGGCACGCCACCGCGTGACTTCAAACTGTTAATGGACTCCGGCTCAGCAGACCTGTGGGTTGGCTCTGAGACCTGTGTGTCAGAAGCAGGTGGTGGTTGCGTACGTTCAATCAATCTCCTTCATATGGTGCAAATGTGACTCCTGTACCACAGGGAAACCATCTGTTTCTTGGACCTCAGTCGTCGTCTTCGTTCGTGGTCACCAATCAGCAATTCCAAGTGACATATGGTACGGGCACGGTCTCCGGGGATATTGTCACTGACAACATAAATATTACCGGCCTGGCATTGACCACGCACAAGTTTGGCGTCGCGAACGTCGAGTCCATCGACTTTTCATCTGACGCTACGGCCTTTGATGGTTTGATGGGTCTCGCGCAGAGCGTGAGTGCATGTCCTTCCCGCACCTCCGTTCGTGTGCTAACTATCATCATGCAGACCCTCTCGCAGCAGCAAGTCCCCACCCCCGTCGAGGCCCTCGCCTCTGCGGGCTTGATCAACTCCGCAATCATCTCCTACAAGCTCTCTCGCCTTGCAGACCAGCTGAACGACGGCGAGATCACATTCGGCGGGCTCGACTCGAGCAAGTTCGATAAGGCCACACTCACGACGGTCCCGAACGTAAACAAGCAAGGATTCTGGGAGGCACCGCTTGACGCCGTGTCCGCAAACGGGAAGGACCTCGGCATCTCGGGGCGTACCGCAATCCTTGACACGGGCACAACTCTCATCATCATGCCCACGGCGGATGCGGTCGCGGTGCACAACGCGATCCCAGGTGCCAAGTCTGACGGGAATGGCGGATTCATAGTGCCGTGCACGCTGAACACGAGCATCGCGCTGACGTTCGGTGGGAAGTCGTTCGCGATCGACCCGCGTGACGTGACGTTCGCGCCCGTGGACCCTGCACAGCTCACCGGGGACTGCGTGTCGGGGATCTCGGCGGGAACCGTTGGCGGGTCGCAGCAGTGGCTTGTTGGGGATGTCTTCCTCAAGAACGCGTACTTCTCCACGAACGTCAGGAAGAACACTGTCTCGCTTGCGAAACTGAAGTAGGACGCTTTCTGACCTCCTCGGTTTTCTGATATTTTTGCAGTCGTGTGTCACTCGTTTAACATGATCTTAATCACGTTCAGCTCATTAAGTTATCTTCCTACTAACATCGAGAATGGTGTCCCTCTTCCTTATTTTCATCCTGTTTGTTATACATATGGAAGCAATCTGTATTATTGTCGCAACCTTGCAATATATCGACTATCACTTATTTTCAATTTGTTGCTAGACTGAAACACGCGTATCAGGGCACTCCGGGTGAAAGATATCGACGATCTCCCGTCTAAACAGCACAAGCAATTGAGATCTGCATTGATTCGACAATACCAACTCTTCCCTGTGGCTCTTCGAAATAATGCAGTCGGAGACCACATCGACAAGGGCATCAAAAGCAACAAAAACATAGCTAATATTTGAGATGATACAGATATGAACACCCACCACATCCCGTCCGAGCAACTACAGTGTCAACAAACCTCACTCCCAGGTGCGCAGAGCTTCACCGCTTCTGTCCCCGCTTTTTGACCTCATCGTCCTTCGTTGCGTGCAACATGATCTTGTTTGGCTGCCCAGGAGTATTTCCCGAGTGCCCTTTTGACCAGTCATACGAGATCGCGTATGCGAAGATCGTGCCTGTCCGGTTAAATGCGGTCGCGGAGACGGGGCCAGGGCACTGTTCGAAGGCTGTGGTGCGCCCGCATAAACGAGAAGGGGGGCGAATGGAGGCGATGAGAAGCTGAGAAGGAAAAAAGTGTGTAGATCCTTACTCTTGAGACGTGTCCGGGCATCTTTGTCCCAGAAGTTGATGGTACCGTCGGATCCTAGGATGCGAATCAGCGGGACTCCTTGAACAGATACGATGTCTACAGGAGGGAACGATTGCGTACCACACGTCGAGAACGTGCCGTGTACGGGATGGAACGTGATGTCGTTCACCGCAAATACAAGCGACTGGTCTTTTGTATTGGGCGCTTGGTCGCGCCGGTGGCATTTGAAAGAAAAGTTATTTCTGGGTGGGATAATAATATGAGCGTTTCCTGGCAACAGAGTGATGCCACAAACATACTGGGAGTCCTTCTCATCAACATATCTACGCACACGTGTGACACATGGTAAAATGGTACTCTCTGCTGAGCGCACGATAAGGACGCACTGAATTGCTACACGACCTTCCACACTCCCTACAGCGAAGCCATTATTCGATGGAAAGCACGACACGACCCGGGTTTGCCATTTCAAAGGCGAAATCAGCGTCTGAGTAACAATACCATGCAATTTATGATTTGATTACACTGGCTATCCGAGCATGGCAGGACGCGTACCTTGTAAGGGGTTGCTGGATTGGTCAGATTATATATCTGTATATGCCGCTCGGCAGTGCCAACAACAAGCAGTGGGTATGCGACGTCGAGGGTGTAACAGCGTTCAGGAAGCTGCACAACCGAGACGGGGGCCTGCGATCGAGTGTCCCAGTACTGAGCCATAAGAGCGCCAGCATCAGTGTCAGTGTCAGCCA
The DNA here is from genome assembly GCA_003314395.1 of Albatrellus ellisii. Taxonomy (NCBI): domain Eukaryota; kingdom Fungi; phylum Basidiomycota; class Agaricomycetes; order Russulales; family Albatrellaceae; genus Albatrellus; species Albatrellus ellisii. The sequence continues at coordinate 7,238 of QLPN01009696.1, forward strand.
ACACCCGATGGCATGGGGGAACGGAAGCACGACGCACTTTTACCGTCTTGTCCCAGCTACCCGTGGCGAGGATACCGCCCTGGGGTGTCTCAATCCACTTGACGACCTTGACGGGGCTATCGTGCTGCGCGACCTGCGATGCTTGCCCGGTCGTCACGTCATATAGGCGCGCCGCGTTGTCGCAGCCGCCAGACAGAATCTTGTTACCGTCCTGCATACTCGCCTGAGGCCTGCACAGACGGAACAACGCGTGCGTAGGAGACGCACCTTATTCCAGCACACGCTGAGCACGGGGCCCTGATGCCCGTACATCGCTTTGCCCTGCGTCTGCCCGTTCGTTCCGACTTCATATACCCGCACCTGCGCAACACAACAGATAAGCACACTACAGGAGCAGACGCGACGTGGGGTGCGACCCACGAGGGTGGAGAAGACGGGCGGCGCACGTTATTGTCCCAGCTGCCGACGGCGAGGTAGTCAGCTTGTGGCGAGAAGGATAGAGTGGATATAGAATCTGGAGGTGGGTCAGTGACCTCGATGTCCTTGTCGGGTGGTGTGGCCACTGCGGTCGACGATGAACCCGAGCCAAAGAAAGACATGGGGGGAGAGCTAGCAGCGATGAGCCGGTTTCGAGTTTGAAATATCTTTAAATTATCCTCGCGCCGATGTTCAACTGCTAGCCCCGCTTTCTCACGATCAGTTCCCACATATTTCAGCCCAATTGTTATTAAGACTAACATGTTCTAGCTTTTGAGTGCCACCGATGCAGAAGAGGAGTTGCGAAAAAAACTATGCCAGTAAATACAGTGTCTAGGTCGCATTCAAGAAAAACTGGTTTTATCATTTGCCAAAGGATCAAATCCTGTGCATTGTAAAAAGACTAGGGATAGCAGCATGGTACAGCATGGACAAACGAGCATAAGGCAACAGAGGGGGGAAATAGAATGGCAGCGATATGAACACAAAGCAGGAAACAGCTGCTGTACATCGGTAATGGCTGAGGTAGGATGTAGAGATTTTGAATTTGATGTCCGTGAGACTCTAAGTACGATCGATGATTAAGATGAAGAGATGCTTGGCGTGAATAGACGTGACTGGAAAGGAGTCGGGATTCAAAGAGGAAAAGGAAGCGTAGAAAAACTGAAGCTACCGTAAGGTAGGAAGTAACGTTAATTAGGGCTGTCCGCCAGCTTGCTTCGGTATGAAACAGTCACAAACGTAAAAATATCTTCGGGACATGACAGGGCGGAGAGATCAGGGGATTATGTCTTCAAGCTCGCCTTCGCGAACGCGAATCTCAACGACCTCGACTTCGTAGTCATTTAAACAAGAATTGGTCGAAGACGCGGAAGTTGAGATGAAACCCGTCGCATTGGGCGGAGACGTTGAAGCAACATCTAGTTATATACGAATCGAAGATGCAATTCATCGATAATAACAAAAATCCACATGTGGGTTATAAACGTAAGTCAGCATGCACCAGAGCAGGAGATGAAGAACGAACATCTGTCCTTGATGTACGGTGGGATGAACAAGTCCTAGATAGAGATATGTTAGATATGCAGATTCCATCGATCAAGGAAAGAAAAGACGATGCGCTATGAATAGAAAAAGAAAGAAAGACACACTTGATTCCAAACAAATCCTTGGCTCTTCTGGATCGTTAGGATCGGACGGAGCGTGATTACGGGCTGACGGCGCTGACGTTCGCGGAGACGGTTCCGTATCTTCGGAATGCGGAACGCATCACCCTTCTCGGGTTCTATGGCGCGCTGCTTGCCCTTGTCTTTCGCAATCTGTGCTTTCTTCTCTGCATCACCGACCTCGTCTACATCCATGGTTTCAACGACGGCCTCGTCATGATCGCGGTCATGCCCCTGAACATGGGCCGCAGCGTAATCCTCGCCATCCTCTGAGCATGAATGGTGGTCCGAATCCTCGCCATCGCGGTTGTCGCTATCGTCGTCGTCGCCGCACGAGTCAGACTCTGAGCACGAGAAGTCGCGGTCATAGTCCTCGCCGGGCTGTATCTGTTCATAGCATGCCCATGTCGGGGGCGAAGGTGCTCGGCCGAGGGTGCGGCGACGAAAGAAAGGGGATGGAGCGCGAGCGTGTGTGGACGCAGGGGACATGGTAGGGGCACTACTGATAGAACTCATTATCCGTGTGAGATATGGATACGAGGAATTGATAGCGAGTGAGTATATATCGGTGGAGGGAGTGCGTTGTGTGAAAATGTGGGAGGGAAGAAGAGGAATGTATGGGGGACGACTAGAAATGACTGGGGAAGGGTTCTGTCGACGAAGGCAGTAGAAAAATAAATCGAGGATGTGCCAGTGACCTGTCAGTGAATGAAGCAAGTCAAGCGTTGCCTGGTGTTTGTGGCGAGGCGACCTGAATCGTCATTATTGTAATGTTGTGGCACTTGAAATTAGCCACATCGTTTTTGTCTTATTGTAAGTGCACTGGCGGTATCTCCTCAGGTCGCTCGCCAGGTCCGACGCAGCCAGACTATGGCCGTCTCACGATACAAATATGTCAAGTCCTTCGAGCTCCCCGATCCGCTCCTCCCCGGCACGTTTATCGTTTTTCGTTTGGATGGCCATTCATTTCACCGGTATCTGTATTTCACCTTCATTCCTCTACTAGCCTTCAAATCATGCAGCACTTTTCTGGTATGATATCCTAGCTTCTCTGATGAGCATGGCTTCACAAAGCCAAATGACGAAAACGCGCTTCGGCTTATGGACCATGCCGCTCGTGACCTGATGGAGGTGTATGGTGACATTGTATTAGCTTTCGGAGAGTCTGACGAGTTCAGGTATCTTCGTCCATGTCTAGACCGATGTGCAGCCAATCGACAATGACGATTGCAGTTTCTTACTGCGCAAATCCACTACACTCTACAACAGACGTCATGCCAAGATTCTAACCACGCTTACCTCCCTCTTTACCTCTTCTTATGTCTTGCATTGGTCGGAGTATTTCCCTGATAAGAAGTTACGCTACCCGCCTTCGTTCGACGGTCGTATCGTACTTTATCCCTCCCCATATGAAGTAAGGGATTACTTCGCTTGGAGACAAGCCGACAGTAAGGCTCCCCTTGGTCTTCACGTCTGCGCCTTTGACAGACTGACTTCTATTGGTGATCCTGTGTTCTACAATGTCAATAGCACATATCAATAATCTATACAATACTGTCTTCTGGGCCCTGATCCTCCAGGGTGGACAGTCCGCCAAGCAGGCGCATGAAACCTTGAGGGTGCGTTCAGTCCCATAAGGGTTCTAGGGACATGTCAGTGATAGATTGTTACACCGGTATCGCGCGGTCATATAGGGCACTGTTTCAAGTCAGAAACACGAGATCCTGTTTACTCGGTTCAAGATGAACTACAATTTGCTGCCTGCAAGATACCGAAAGGGCAGTGTTCTGGTCCGAGAACAAGTACGATTCTCCGATGGATATGTTTATTGTGTGCGTTTCACGTAATCCTCCGCAATCGGCAGGTTCCAGACAAGAAAGGACTGGGTGGAAATGCACCAGTGACAGAAGGGGATGCAATACTCCGGGTAGAAGTGACAGAGCTTAGCACGGGAGCAGCATCGCCTTCTGATTCCGCTAATAATGTTGAAAAAATCAACCAAGCGACCTCGCCCAGTGCACAGAAGGACCGTGCCGAGCTTGACGGCAGCACAGCAGAATATCAGGTTGGTAAATTTCTGTGCGACGCGTTGGTATGCCGAGCTGATGATTCCATTAATCAGGTGCCTGCGCCCCCTGTGACGCAGGCAGCCGAAGGTGATCAACGCCATGATGTGGTTATCAAGACGAGCAAGGAGGCAGAGGCCGAGAAGAAGGCAAAACAGCAGACGATGGTCGCGCTGTTGCACTGCAACATCATTGGAGAGGCCTTCTGGACCGAAAGACCCTATTTGCTGGAGTCATGAACACGGACAGCGATGTTGTGATGCCGTGGATTATAGTAACCATGTAAGAATATCAGAGAAGCTGCGACCATGTGTAAAAAGCCGACGACATGAGTGATGCAGCGATCATTCGTTGAAAGAATGGCAACATGTTATGCTCGGTAAAGTCCGACTATTGTTCTGGCAAAAGCGTGCTCCGCGTACGGCACGCATGTGCGGCGATATTCAAGCGAGAATTGTCTGATCTGATGCTGCACACGTCGCCACACGAAGTTGATTATGGGGAGGAAAGGTGAGCGGGGCAGGGTTGATGGTGTGGTGTCACTGTGGACCGGCTAGTTCGACGGAATTCGAACATACTAGGTTTCCAAAAGTGGAAGGGCGGGTCCACACTCGCTTTCAAGTTGCTTTGACCACAATATTGTGCTTCACCAGATGTACTGCCGATTTACTGGGCTTATGCTAAGTGAATGGGGCATAGATTTGGGAACAATGGCCAGATCTAACCTTATTGATGATATGTCGTCAAGGAAGGCTGTGCAGAACAAAGCGGGAAACGCTTGAACCATGGAAATGTGGCCCGTAAGCCTCTTCTTTCTCTGTCCAGGATATTAGCGGCGTTCTGAAAGCACTTTTTCGCGAGTATCCAGGGGCCCCAAGCGGTGATTTGCGCGCTTTGACGATCCGAAAGAAAGGTGCGGGTGGCGTCTGGCCCTATAAGTACGGAGAGAACTGACCTGAGTTACGAAGGGTGAGATATGATCGGTCGCCCGACATGCGCCCGAGCCACTGCTCGTAAGTCCTCTTCCCATTTACGAAACATTTGTCATTGTGGGTCCACAAGTTGGATTGTTTACGAGGTATATAAAGCCGTTCCCAGGCTGAAAAACAGCGCCAAGCGTGTGGTTTGTGGGTCCATGGTTTTCTTTGTCGGCGCACCGATACGTTCAAATGTGCCTTCGTTCCGAGTCCTCCTCGTTTTCTCAACGACTTGCCCGTCGCACCCTCGACGACGGCCCGCCTCCATCAGAATCTCTTCTCCTTGGTTTCGCCAACTCTGACCTGAAGTGCTATGCACGACACTCGGATCCTGATACTGATGATCACTCTTCAGGCAGTGCACCGTGGCAGCCTAGGCTGCGCCAGGCCGTTGGACAATCTTCCTACACCCATCACCAGCGCCCACCGTCCCCAGCGCAACCTGGTAGGCGTGTAGATGAGGATAGCGATGATGAAGATGTACCATATGTTCCAAGACCTGTGTCTCACCAAGTGCATCAACGCCATTTTTCCAGACATCAGCGCCTTTCTTGCTCGCCACGAATGGTACCGGCGCCCTACGGGCTTCCTGGGCTTCAGATGACGCCACAACAGGTAAATCAGGCCTCTTTCTGTCCCCCAAACCCTTTTATCAACCTCCACCCAGCACGCGCGTCAACCAGAACGCCACCACACCGCTAGCCCAGATTCCGATTCGGGCGAGCCGAGTGAGGAGTATACCAGTCATGAGGGTCCTCACCCCGTCCGGCTACCCCACGAACCTCTACACGAACCTCTACACGAACCTCTACACGAACCTCTACACGAAAAGCCTACTTCCCGAAGGACAAGTGAGACCTTCCACGAAGAACTTCGCCGCCCGCAGCAACGCCCGCGCCAAGTAGCACCCTCTGTTTCTCTCTTGCCCCATGTCTCAACACGTGCACGTCTTACAGCTAATCCTGGACCAGTGGTGTCGCCACCTATATCCTGCATATCCTCCGCACCCAGTCCAACGCCGTCCTCGCCAGTTCCTGCTCACCATTTGGGTCATACTGCAGGACACACACCGTCTGGAGCATCGCAGTCGGCGCCACCACTACCACCATCGTATGCTTCGGAGCGTTACCCTGCTTACGATTCTCAGCGCAGGAGAATTGGCCTTGAGCATCTGCATGTTGACGCACCATCTCGTGGAGCCAGGAGCCATGCTTATTACCGGCCACGAACGCAGAACTACCCACGGACGGATTCAGCACACTCCACTGCTACTCATGCAGGTAAATCTACGCCTGCGATGCCGCAGCATCATCGGTCAAGGGAGCACTACAGGGAGAGAGATGATTATCCTCGCTATGAAGACACTTCGCACGACTCCAGCGAAGAACCGCCATCCGGAGACGAACACAGCAGACCTAGCCCGTCTGTATCTCTATTGCATCCCATCTCAGCATCAATCTCTCCTGAACACAGTCAAACGGATGCCGCCTCGCAGTCAATTTCTAGTACGACGATTGCGATTGCGGGCACAAGTACTACGCCACTTCCTGTTCGTAGCCCGTCTGCGCCTGATACTACTTTTCACCTGCGCGCGCTGCTCAACGTCGGTCCCGATGAAGAGATCGGCCTGTGTACCCTTGCGGACCCTCCACCGGGGAAGAAACCAAATTATCCGCTGCCAACACTCATCAAGCTGGCCATTTACGGCAGTCCCAAGAAAAAGTTGACGTTGCAGGAAATATATACTGCTCTGGAAGATAGGTTTGAATGGTACAAAGCCAGGGCGAACGACTCCTCGTGGAAGGTTTGTGACGTTTCCTATGCCACGAGCAGCATGCTCACGTACTGTGATCCAGAACTCAATCCGTCACAATCTGTCCCTTCGCCTGTGTTTCCGCCGCGTTCATCGTCCGATCAACGAGCCTGGCAAGGGCAGCTACTGGACGATCGACTCCACGCAGGGTGAAGGCAACAAGCGTCAGCGCAAACGTAATAAAAAGCCGACTAAGGCGCAGCGAGCTGCTATGGCCAATCAGCGTCAGTCGAGCGCGGGACTTTCGGGGCAAAGCGCATCCACTTCTGTCGAGCCCAGCTCTTCGAGGCGCAATGACGAAAGCATGGACGCCGAAGACCTCAACGATGATCTTAATGACGACAGTCCACAGACGTCCGTACGAATGTCCATGTCCATGTCGATGCCTCCTCTACAAATATCCTCGCAAACACAGATGCTCGCACCTATGCAAGTTCCGCAGATGCCCATGCAGATTCCACAGGCGGCTATGCAGTTCAGCACTAACCAGCAACAATCTCAGCCAAACATCCTGGCCTCCGTCGATGATGCCAATATCGATCCGAACTTGCGACTGATGGAAGCTGTCGATGCTAGTGCAACCAATGCAGGCGAGCGCCATGCAGCGTCGCGGCACACAAATCACAGTTCGCCATTTCTGCCACAGCCCCTCGCACCATTGCGAGCCCAGCAGTTGCAGAACGGGAGTCTTCCGGGTGTTCAGACAATAGATTCAAACAACGTGCTGCCGCCACTTCAGCGACAGCAAAGTCTGCAGCAACCCCAGCATATTCAGTCGCAGATACACCAGCACCGGCAGTATCAGCAGCCGGCCCCCAATCGTTTGCATACACCTCTCCCTCCTATTCACATGCTTGGGCGTTCTCCGTCGCCAGTGGGGCCTGGAACTCCCGGCACTGGCTTTGATTCCACACGTTCCTCTTCATCTACTACATCGACATCAACACCCTCTTTTGGTTTTGAAAGATACGCATCAATGGCTGCACCGGGGTTCGGTCAGGCAGCCCCCGGCTCCGCGACGTTGTCTGGGCCGGGCACAGGCAAGAAGCGAGGCTCCCCTGCGACAGAGTTAAGCGGGCCGCAACGCAACCGCCGAAAGTTCGTCGCGCCGCCCCCGAGGCCAGGCATTGAACTCATGCCTGGTCCTGGAGGCTTGCCTACTGCACGGAGGATCCCTGGTGCACCCGAGGGCTTGTCGTGGCTGTCGAAGTTGAGCAGCGAGGACACGGACCGCGCTGATAAAGAGTCCGGCGTTAGTGGCAGCAAAGGAAGTGGTGACGCTTAGGTGTGTATCTCGAATTATTTTGTTTGTCCATGAAAGGTTGGTCGTTGACTGGTACCCGAAAGCGAGGTGTCTTCGTACGGCGTTCAAGAAACGTTCTGCCTTTGAACATATTCTAAATTAATACCCTTCTAATGTTCATATAGAAAGAAGCTCGGTATATCATGTTGCAATCCTTGGTTCTCGCATTCTCATGCTTACTTTTGATCTGCTGTCTTGCTTTCTTGTTAATGCGTTCTCACATTGCATGTCGACATTTCGTCTAGCACTTTAACGTGGTCTTCCGAATCAGCTTACAGCATAAAATTCCTCCTAAACCCGACATACGCTCGATATCTACGTCTGCATCACGCCTCCATATGCTTGTTACACTTAATCATCATTCAACTAGTATCATGCCTTAGCTTTCCACTACTTTGTCGTTTCGGTGATATTGCTGGATATACCCTTTCGGATATATTTATAGTACAGATCCTGGCAGGCTGTATTCAACTAACATATCATGCCAAGCAATTATTCAGTATGTCTTCCGTGATCTTTGTTAGCCAACTCGAGGCCGTGTGTGGTAGCAATGCAACTGTCCTGTCAAGTTTAAAGCCTTCATCCAAACATATACCGATGGCGGACTTGCTGTTAACAAAGATGCCAAGAACCCCAAGACCAAGACGTTCGAGTCAAATAGGTGCTCGACCTACATATCTATCCAGTCGAACCCTCCATTCTTCCAGTCTACAGCACGACAGTGATATGATAATAATGGTCACTCGTCCCGTGATGATAGAACAGCCCAAGTATACCATGCGCCTGATGTCTTATATCAGTATTGGCCTGACTCGTTGCCCGTACTGCTTCCCATAGCTTTTTCTTTACGGTTCTGGCGAACTTTCGACTCGTATGTATATATACTGTGCATGTATTAATCTCCTCGTTGAGCCAACTCACCAGCGACTATATCCCATCCGTTGAGGTTTGTTTAAGCCACCTAAATGCGAGAATGCTATTCAAGAGATATTTGCAGTGTAGTAGGGGAGGATCACAGGTGCAAAACATTGAATATCATTCTTGCATTCATCTGACTCAAACAAACCTTGGCTGAGCTGCTGAAGGGATACCGTCACTAAGTGCAAAGGTTGAGGTGTCTCCGGAACCTGAACGGTCCAGGCCCCAGAAGCCCAATGGACCTACAGATGCAACCTCAACCTGTCTGCTGTCAGAACAGAATGAGACATCTGGGATGATTGTTTGATAGTGTAGTATACCTGAGTCTGTCATACAGCTGACCAGACTATAAATCAAAGATGCAGATGTCTGCATCCCTTCTAGGTAGTACAAGAAACTTGTCAATCAGAGATATCACCATGACCTGCTGGAAAAGCTGACCACAAAGCCCTTACTTGTTGCCATGCATCAAAAGACCCTCCCATCATGTTTCTTTGTCATCGACGCTCTGGATGAGTATGAGGAGAATGTGAACCCCAATGGGCACTGGTACTGATAACATCTTGCTAGGCTTGTGGTTGAGCTCCCGCACTCGTTCGACTCTGATCTGAGTCGAGTTTACACTAGGCTACAAGTGAGAACCTTTGGTTATGGTAGGGAGGACGGAAGAGTCTTTTTTAACATTTCGAGTGATACAGTCATTGTTGTCTTTTATTGAAAAGGAACGATACGTACTCACGTTTCTGTTCTCTTGAGAGAGTATGTATAGTCGTCCGCGGGCAAAGACAGGAGAACGTAGATCAATTACAATAAGATCTAGTCAGTCGGTCCTTGGCAACTGGAGCGTACACGGCCTGAAGAGGAGTGAATTGTCGACAGTTTATTGCCCAAGTAGTATAAATAGTTTTCTGTTATGAAAAATGTGATGGAAGACACGATGTCATGAAGAGCAGGAAAAACAGATACGTATCACACCGTATGGGGTGGCATTGCTGGCGTTGCTGTCGGGTAGGGCTTGTATAAGCACTGATATAGCGGCGAACAATTACAATGGTGGTCGCTGTCGTTGTAGTGGCGAGAACAATTAAATAACAATAAGTAACAATGGTGAACACACTGACGAATTGAGGGGAAAAAGACATAGGAATATCATGACACAGAAAATATTAACATTCATGCATTTGTGAAAAGAGTTACGTGTGATCCAGAGACGATTGATCGGTGATTTCTGTGTTATACGCGGAGAGTTGGAAATTGTTAGGAAACAATTGATATACGTACTACTATGTTAAAAAGTTTACAATGAGAGCGACAGCTGGACGATAGCAGAAATATAACGCCTGCGGAAGTGATGATGATAGAATAATGCGTTCCACAGGGTTAATCAATGTTGACACGAACGAGAGACTGTTCCATGGAGTCAACACTATACTGTACTTTTTGGTGACTTCCATCAGCTTATCCCTGTTGCAGGTGAGAAGTTAGGCATGCTGTATTATCCAATGTCAAGCCAGGAACGATTGTATACAAACAATTATCATCCTACCTTGACACTATTGTATTTCATGTTATCAGTTTGGGAATTTACAGCAGGAGGCTCAGACAATAGTGGGAACAACTATATTTAATCCTACCTATAGTGGGAGGCTATAGATGTGATCAGTTAGGTTCGATCATGTAAAGTAGACTGTGACTCACCTCAGTTGATAGTGGGAATGACTGAGGGAGGATATCTGAAAGTCTGTAGGTATTTATATGTGTGGGACATAGTGAGAAATGGAATCACATGTGAATTGAGTATACTGTGAATGGTCTAGAAAGAGAGGGGTGGAAGAGAGAGAGAGAGAGAGATGACACTTGTCGTGCATATGTGAATAGAAGAGAAAAAGGGACACTTCAACTTGAACATCATTCCAGGATTACTCAAATTTCAACAATCAGCACTTCAATCATCAGACAACACAATACAAGGTCGAGGACTTGCCAATATGGAACAGGTTGAAATGTATGGCCACAAAACCCAAGGTGAAAAGCACAAATGGAGCGAGTCCTTGTGACATAAAACATCAAGATGGATCTAGACTTAGCTAATGATGCAATTGTTGTAATTGTTCCACATCCTCCGTAAAGCTAGATCATACGCGCGCCGCATCAAGTCCAGAAGAGAATGTGTTACCTATCGAGCCAGCCATGAATATATTATATGTATTCTTACAATATTCAATCTTTGTGTCGGACGCAGCAAAGCAAAACGTTGACTTGAACTGGATCCCAGCTTTCCCCGGCACGATTAGATAATTATGCCAGGCAGAGCCTTACTCTTCACATCATGACAAGCAGAGTCCCGAAACTCGTTGCCTTTGACCTTGAGTCAGTTTTACCAACATGCTGCTTCCGTCAATTGGCTGATCTGAACATCCTGCAAGAAAAGCTATACCCTATGGGATCTCTGGATAGACACCCACGTTGCTCGTCCGTCGATCCTTAACCTTTCTTGTGCTATGCGACTGAGCTTCTCGAGCTGTAGCCCCATTGAAGCGCAACGAAGATGCTATAAACGAGATCCACGATATGTATGCACTCTAGATGCGCTGGGTTCGCATCCTCAACCTCTTGTAGATATGGGCAGACCATTTCGTTCTACCACGACGTTCCCCAGATCCTCCATCGACTCCGGGCCTCCGATGTAACAATCGCTGCGTGCTCTCGTACCGAGGCACCGAGAACGTATGTGACTGTTACAATATGCACATGGACGATATTACTGACTTCTTTGGCCCCAGAGCACGCGAAGCATTGTCTCTTCTGCTCATACCTCCTAAAGCTGGTGATAAGAATGGCAGACCAGCTCCTGCAATTAGATTCTTCGATCAGACGGAAATATATCCAGGTATGCTCGATGCGGTCCACCAGGTTGAAGCTGGCTCATTCTTTTTGCTAGGTTCGAAACGTGCACACTTCAAGGAGTTGCACAGGAAGACTCAAATACCCTATTCTGAGATGGTAAGGCGCTTGTGTTTCGGTAGAATGGAATTGCTTTAACGAGGAATGTCTTTTTTCCAGTTATTCTTCGATGATGAGCTACGCAACAAGGAGGTAGAATCACTGGGTATTTTGATCCCATCTCATGCAAATGTCAGATTGACTAAATGTGTCGTAGGTGTCACTTTCGTACTTGTCCGTGATGCGTTGGACGATAGAACGTTCGAGGCCGGGCTCCAAGAATGGAGAAGACGGCATCCGGTTGTGGTCACGGGGGATACGGGAGGTGACGATGTGAATGGCATCTAATGTTTATGTCGTTCTCTGATAAAGTTGTAGGCAGCGTTGCGATAGCTACTCAGGTGAGTAGTTTTTCGATTACATAACTCTCAATAATTACATTGGCTTGAATAAGAATGCGTGCTCATAATTCGTGAGCAATGTCCTTCCTTGGGGATTGAAATCTCCGCTTGCTGTATTGTTCTTAGGCACAAGCCTTTTATTATTGTTCAGTGGCAGTGATGCCGCCGCACCGCGGTGGCGGAATTCACCATGTCTCGCCTAATTATGTTGTGGAAACCGCTGAACATATCTCATCTCTCAGAATTATGACATGAACAACGCAGGTGGTGATCCGGCATTTGACTGCCTGCGTTCTAGCGGGGATGGAAAACATTGCTTTAACATCTACTCACCTGGGAACAGATTTATTTCACCTCTTGGTTGCGCCCCGATTATAGACAAAGCAAGCCGCTTTTACGTTGTCAAGTGCATTGCTCATATCAAGCGTCAAAAACGAATTGCAAAAGCATTGTATGGCGAGTCAAATTCACAATATAAGACATTTGTCTCTGCGCTTTGTGAGGATGTGTCATTGTTTCGTACGCGTGCCAACGGTTTTCGGGACTGTGCATACTTTTGTCTTTAAGGCACGCTTTTATATATTAGAGATACACTCTTTGTGTATAAAGGGGGTTCGGTGGACAGTTCTTTCCTGTCTCATTCTTTGCCACCGCCAGCGCAGTTCGTCTGTTGAGGACCTCTTAAAACAATCCACCTTCACTTGTCACAAATATTTCACTGCCTTCTTGTCTCTGAATACACGTAGTTCCTGGGCTCTAATTGGTAGTAAGCCACACTGCCTTTCAGTCGCTGAATCTCCTGCATCATCTTTCATCAACAGGTCATATGAACCACCGTCCCTTTCAAATGGACTGTTGTTGTCCTTCGTGTCGGCTTGGCTACAGTTTAGGTGCCACACCACTTTTCTATGTCTCGGGGCCTACCATCAGTGCTGGCTACGGTCGTGGTGAAGGCTTCAACCTGAGAAGAGGGCCTATCCTGACGGATGGACCAGCAACAGGGACCGTGCGCTTCACGAATCCGTTTCATGGCCCGGACTCCGTTGGAATGCCTTGTGATATTCAGACTTTCGATAGTCTTCGTCGAGCACAAGCCGAAGAGTATCTGGCTACGGCAGCCATGCTCAACTCGCCTTTGGTATCAAATCCATTCGCACAGCCGGCGATTCCTGATTTCATGGTAAACCCGCTGTCGTTGATGCCTTCCAGCGCAGTACATTCAGCCGCAAAATATGGACACGCGCATACACCGGCTGACAGGACAGAGGTGCAGATGCCTCCCAGAAGGATTGAATACCGTAACAAGCCGTATAGGACGGTGCCCTGCAAGTATTTTACGCAGTACAATGGATGGTGTCGTAATGGCGACAACTGTAACTAGTGAGTGCCTGCCAATTGATCCTTGACAATATTTGACGATTCTGCTTCAGCATCCATGACCCAGATCTGAAGTGGACTCCCAAGAACCACCGCAGTGGTCATGTTATTAGTCATGACGAGCTTTCGGACGGGTCTGGGTCCAGGCCATTGCCCCCGAAGAAAACCTCTCACTGTTGGGCTCATGTCCAGGGTCGGTGCAGATCCAGTGACTGCTCCTACATACACCCAGTGGATGTTCGACCTTGTATGTTATTAGGGTTCTATTGAAAGAGATTCCTAATCACGGCACTCTCCAGTCATGAAGTTAACGCCATGTATCAAATGGCCCAAATGCCGTTATGGATCCAACTGTCCTTTCAAACATCCCGGTCTGTTCCCACCCTCAGACTTATTGAAGCCTCGCCTTGTTGTCCCCCCTCAGCCTGCTCCTCAAGTGGCTATCAATGTCAATGGCACGGTCTACTTCCCCCTGACCCCCAAGCAGCTAGAGCCTAAACTCTACGAGTGGGTCCCGAAGTATCCATCTGCTGCTCTCGACCAGCTGTCATCCACCAGGCCGTGGACAGTAATTCACGAGACGGCCGACTATCATGAGGCTTGGAGCATGATTCCCAAGACTTCAATTGATCCATCCGACCTTTCGGGACAGCAAAGTGGCGAACTGGATACGAGACAGAGTCTAAATAGCAATGTGGCTACCTCGCCTGCTCTACCTACATTCGCGGGAAACGATACACATCAGCGCGCGAGCGTGGCCCTCGAGAGCAATGATGTGAATGAAGACGCGCACTTGCAGAACGGAGGTATGCCTCCCAGCAATATCGACTTGAACAATACAGAAGCGTAATGTTTGTGCATTCTCGCAGTATCATTGCACTTCATAGACGATGAGCCCACCCACAGAGCTGGGTCACGTTCTCTCGGAGAGGCTCCTGACCCGATTTGAATTCTGGTGCCGACAATCACTTTTCAGTTCATGCCATCAATGTCATTCAATGGATCCCTGGACCGATTATATAACCCACGATATAGTTCGACAAAATGAGTAAGGTATAAGACGGCTGTCTGTTCATCCTTCGCCCATCCATTGTCTAGAAATAAACGAATCGATGTCTCATCTCATGGTATTATATCAATTCTTCAAATCAAGTAACCCATTCTATGGATGGTCGGCGTGCTTAAGCTTATAACGGATATGTAGTTTGAGTTGGTTATTCAAGGCTTTTCATATAAACCTGCAGTTAGCAAGGACTTCCTTGACGTAGTCAGCCATGATGCGGTGTGTAACGTAGGATGGATGTCTTCTAGACATGTTATCTCTGTCGTCCAAAGGAAGCAATATTTGCTGGACTCACTCTGCAAACCAGTAGAAGGCGTGATCTGGGTCGGGGCATTCGTCGATGGTAGAGTCTCCAGGCATGCATGGATCTGTGCTTGTGTACCCGAATGCCTGGTAGCCTGGAACGGGGCCCAGCACGCCGTCCCATATGCGGGCAAGGTCACCAAAGGCGACATCCAGCGGGGCAGTGACATTGACACCGAAATGGAATGCCCCGATGCCATCGAAGATGGTCTGCTTCCACGATTCACCAGATGCACTGGAGGTACCCCGCCCATATACGTCCGTAATCAAAAACGAGCGTCCGTTTGTCGGAGGGCTCGCTAAGATCTGTATCTGACCAAGAAGGTCGTGCGCGGAGAGCTGAAGGACGTCACTGCCGTTACTAATTGCTGGACCAAGCTCGGAATCAATAATAAGCGAATTCTACACATGCCAGCGAGTTGGACGTAACCAACATTTCGACTTCTCCCAGTCACTGTCAAGATACTGAATGTAAGCTTCGGGACAGACGTGACCATGGACCAGGATGCCTTACTTTATTCCAAAGAAAATGGTGTAGAGGGTTGTTTTGGGATCAAGGCCATTCGACTGACTCAAGAAGAGATTCACTTTGGAAATGAATTTGGTCAACGTCATTTAGGGCTCTAGATACATCGCTTACCCTGCTGCAGTAAATCAACGGTTCTGGCGTTATTCGGCCACAATGTGTTATTAACGACGGCGCTAGAAACCTGCATACTCGGTCGCAAGAGATAGCAAAGCAATCTAGATGATCCTTACCGCGTAGTCTTTGAAGGTTGCGCCAATACCATTGGCTACATTCTCGATCCAAACGGGTCCATTAGTCGACCGCCCTCCTGCAAATGGGCTGGGTGGGATGATAACCGGCGGATCTAATGGTGAGCCGTCATGTTTACCACCGTCAGTATAAGAATCCTACAGAAACCACGTTACACTAAGTGACTCCAATAAAAAGCAATTACATAGGCGAGACGTACTCCAAAGGACACAATAGTCTTGATTGTCTTGAGGTCAATGCCGGCGTTGATATCCCTAGTTTTTCCGAGGAACGTGCCGCATTGTGGATGAACAGCAAGGTGCACGTCACCGGTACTATTTTGTCTTGCGAGCAGTAGAGGACTAGTGATGGCAGCGGACGCGACGGACGCGACGAGAAGAGCTTTGGTAAGACCCATTTCAAAAGAGAAGCTAAAGAACTACCCTTGCCAGATCATGGTGGTATTTATATACTGCAGGGCAGAAAGAACCGACACACCCAGCACTAGGCATGTGGACGTGACGGATGGTCTATTCACTCAGTCCCTTGCGTATGAAATAGAACGGCAACTTAATGATATCTTACGGATGGAAGACGTTGTGTTATGTCAACGAGTTATGCACTGGACGTAAGTGTCATCTTGACACGTTTTGTTGGAATAGAGGCCATGAGGTGCCTTGCCGACGATGTTGGATGCAGATAGTGTTAGGAAGATGTTGCCAGTACGACTCCCTGATTCCCGCACAAATCTCCTTCGTCTTGTTCGAACGGGCGATGGATATCCTGGATGGCGTAGATTAGATAAGGGGGGGTACGGGGGAGCGTATGTCAAGAGAGAGTAGCGTTACCCATACCAGGAGGGTTTTCGTCTCTTCGAATCCAGTATCCTTATGTACACTGGCTGACCTGAAACTCTATTGTGTGAACGAGGCGCCTGGAAATTAGGTCATGATCAATGGGGCTTCCTTCACAGATAGCCTAGTAGCAAACGATAGAGTGACTCATACGCCGGAGGACATCAGAGCTCCTCACATAGTGTGTCTCACTATCGCACTTTTTTTGTTCTACTGAGAAAAAACCATACCCCTTGAGATGGGCGCAGAAACACACAAAACAGGCTCTAGCAGTGGACCGCATGAAAGTAGAAAGTGTGGGTGGCCTCCGGGCTGCCGCCAGATGTTCGCAATTGTGTCAACTTAGAGCACCGCACACTGTGAATGCGATCATTGAGCTACCCGCTCAAAAACCATTTGTTTGTGGTGCGAATAGATGACATTCAGGAGCACGAATAACATAGTCATAGGAAATGCCTGTCAAAATGACATTAACTGGAGCAAATGACAAGTCTTACATAATAACGGAAACCCCTGTGACAAATCCCATCTCTCTCAACTTCTTCTCAATCCACGCTTTGCGGACCGCTTCTTTTTCGAATGACAAGTACGCGTTGGCTGCTATTGTACCTGTTGAGACGAGATCAACGAGTGCCACCAAGCGGACCGAGTCCAGATGCGATTGCTCCATCCGCAGGCGCTGCCTTGCCTTGTTCCTACGTTCTGGTGGTAGTGATGTGATGCACACTGTTGTAGCTTTTACTTTTGCAGCATCCAATATAGGATGTAATCTACGACGTCTGCGGTCATCAGTGAGGTCACGCATCATTTTGCTAATAACAATAAGGGCAATTTGGATCCCATCCACCAGAGTCTTGTCGGTGTGTTGCTTTCGCCTTTTGCTGACCACACTTTGACCTGGACTCGAAAAAAGGGCTTCAGAATCACTCAATTCAGAATGCTTGCACTTAGAGGTAGTGGGGGCAGATGCAGACACTGGAGCAGGGGGAGGAGACTCAGGTGCTGACTTAGGAGATTGGTTGATACCCCCCAGTTCATTGTCACTAGAATCATCAAATATCTTGTTGTGAGAGTGGCAGGGGATGTGCCTGGATATCCAAACTCAGGGAGGCACACAAGTATGCAAGAATGCTACTTCACAGCATACAAGAGAAAGTGGGATCATGATAGGGAATCTCATTGCAGTGCCTCTATGTATGAATGAGGGGAAGAGGCTGTGAGAACAACAACAACAACAACAACAACAACAACAACAACAACAACGGCAGCAGCAGCACATAGCATCATAAAAGTGTCCTCTTCTTCGTCCTCTAGGTTGTAATTGTATGGATAGTGTACGGAAGGAAGATGGCTTCCGTGCGAGTTCGAGGTATAAGGTGGTTAGATAGACGTGTATGACCAGAGCAGCAGGCTCCTAGCCTAAAACACGTAATGAGGAGAAAAGATGATGATATTAAAATGGCGTAGAACGGTGTAGCGGCGAGCTCGTAGCGTAGAATCTGCGTGACTTCTGGTAGCTCGTGATAGCTGATAAGTAACTGGAAGTAGCTCGTAGGTAACTGGAGAGGAGGGGCACACCCCAGACTCCTTAAATACGGTATTCGTGTATGTACGTTGCTACGTCTCGGAGCTCTGTCTCCTTGGCAGCGTTCGTGTAGCGTAGTATAGTATGTTATGGTCGTATCGTACTACGCGCTGTCAGACCGTTCCGGCGCGCGGCTGCTAAGTAAGTAAGTAAGTAAGTAAGTAAGTAAGTAAGTAAGTAAGTAAGTAAGTAAGCTAGATTGTGTGTCCAAAATCGTCAGTAGCCTGCTTGCAGGTCTTACAATAGTACTCAATGCTGTTAGACGTGGTACTGTTGAATAATAATTATCAATACAATTCAAATACTAGGAAGGCCATTAAAGCTCTTATTGAAACCTGCCGCCGAAATGTTGAAAGTACCGAAGACAAAATAGGATTTTGAGCGCTACCGAATAGGTTCTAAGGTCGTTAAGGTTGCAAAAGTGCCCAGGGAGTGTGTCCTGCCAGGCGATCAACGTTCCGTCATGATGCTATCACGATGCGGCTGTGCCAATGGAAAATGCCGACATGGTAAGTTTTACGGTGGTTGTAGAGCATTGTTATCATCCTCGCCGTTTTCCAGAACTGGCTTCATATCCCAATTCAAGAGGTTGACATCGTTCTCAGAACCGCCTGATGCCCATGACTCCATATTTTCACGCATACAACGCAGTTCGAAAATACTTGCTTGCCTCCGTATTTACACCAACTGAGCATTTCGATTGGATTCTAGTTCAAGACGACGTTATAGATTCCATAAGTCGCCTCGAATCCTCGTCACAGGTTCGTCAGTTATCGTCATAAGAGAATCCTGTCTTTTCAAGTTTAGCCGTTTACGAACGAGGGCAATGGTGACTCGGGGACGGCGAGTCGCCACCAGATACGCTCTATCCCCTGGTTTTTAACGCCGCAGCGTGCGCAGTGACCACTTGGTAAGTGGAATTGTCAGGGTAAACCTTCGAGAGATGGGCAAGTCAGCGACCGTAAGACCAGAACCCGCGCAAGACTGACCGCAAAGCCATCGTTCGGGGTATCTCCGTTTAACAGATGGGAACCAGCTTGCCTGATACCATGTGGTGTGGTTAACCATAGTATTGCGTGAAGAAGATGAACATGTCGAGACATACCAGTAAAGGTCGCCAGTTAAGCCAGAGCTTACAACCGTGTTGTACCACGCTGTGTACGTTGTTTGCTGGTTGGTTGTGTAACCAAACTCTTCAAGAATGACGGGTTTGTTTGCTTTCTTCTGAGATGTCGCGTGATCCGCGATCCATTTGGAGCCCCAGCCTATCGGGTCAGCGGTCTCACCCCAGTAGCCCTGTGACGTGTCCTCGTTCATAATTAGCGAGTTGGACAAGGTTATTTAAGACTAACTGGATACATCTAAGCATGTAGTGTTGTCAGTGGGTCAAAATAAAGACACAAGGGCCGATTCACGTACGTGAAAAGTACCGAAGTCGATGGTAGGAATCGCAAGATTCGCGTTGAAGTCAACGCCCTCGCCACCTCTGTGTGTGTTCAGATCAGGTTCGATCAGTGAATGCCCCGAGACACATGGCTGACACCACGCACTGGTATGGGGTATCAGTGCTAGTAGAGTTGTTAAAGAAACCTTCGTCGCCAATGGAAACAAGGTGATTAGAGTCTATTGACTTGATGTATGCCGACATGGTCGACGCCCAGTTCGTGATCGTCTTAGTCGTGCAACTCGCAGAAGCATTTCTATAAACAGGATAAGTCTCGGGATACATCTCAGCTCACGGATGGGAACATACCCTACACTTCCTCCGCAGCGGGGCTCATTAGCTGGAACCAGCCGTCAGCATCATCTTCAGGACTGTACACTGTCTACGTACCGAGCTCCCATGCCATAATTGTTGGCTCCTTTATGTAGCGAGTCACGAAAGTATGTACGTAGTTCTTGTATGCAGCCTTGAGTTAAATATTGTATCAACTCAGCTGATTAATGATCTGAAAGCGTAACCAACGCTCACCATGACCTGGGCATTAGTATAAAATAGATAATGTGGTTGGCCGGAACCAAGGATCTGCTGCACATAGACATCCATGCCCCCATAATCAGACCAGTTGTTGGTGCTATTGATTTATAAGTTCAAGCCGCCAACTGATTGAAGTTTGCTTACAGAGCTACGATGAGTCGAAGTCCATTTGCCTTGGCAACTGCTACGACGTTGTCTAACAGCCCACGGTCGGTACGAAGGAAATCTGCGTCGCAGATGAACTTACCGAAATTCTTCAAGCCTGTCGCACCAGTATTGATAGTAGGCTTGCTGCCCGACCATTCTTGATAGTAGACGCCGTTTGGGGTGGTGACGTCACAGAATCCCCTGAGTTCGTATGGAATGGGATGGACAACAATGTAAAGGTGATTCTACGTACCAAGTACGGACCGTGGTAGCACCTGTTTTAGCAATATCTACGAAGGCACCGTGCATGTCGCTCGTGCTTAGGCCAGTGAGGCCGACCCAATAAGAATTAGCACTTCAACGCCCCCCAAAATAAAATAAAATAAAATAAAATGAGCGTGTACACAAACAACGGAGGCTCTGGACCATACCCAACCACTGTGAATATAGATCCGTCCAAAGTGAAGTTCTGTCCTTGTGTCTTGACAAAGCCCTGAGAAGCCTTCAAAGGGGAGGCCGTTACTACTTGGCAGTACCAGAATATCGCAAACGCTGCGCTAACGAGACAAGAAGACGGATGCCTCATCCTTCCCAGTAAGAGAGGGGTCGCTGTCAATGTCTTCAGACTCTTTTATAGGAAAAAGTGATGCATGGTTGCTGTGCACATGAGCTGAGCTACGATTATGTGTCAGTGATGGCGGCATAATTTTGTGTTGCAAGTGTCAGTACGATTTATCGCGGGAACGTGAAGATGGAGGCCAGTAGGTTCCACGATGATCGCTAGTCAGTCACACAGTTGCCGTACAGGGCCTAAGAATAATCATGATAGACTCCACCAGCGCGGCTTCGGAGCCGGATTGCTGACTTGCAATCAATCGCATAAATAAGCGTGTCCGCTGACGCCACAAGGAAACCTTTAGGATGCAAACTGCCCGCAGAGATGAATATTTCCTTCCTACTTGGGTGAGGGAGAGGCTGACGATGCCTGCCAATCGTTATATAACTCACCCGCCGCCAGCTTACTCTTGTCTCTTGGCACCTCCCATCAACTGGAAAGACCGAGGATTTTCGTCTGATGTCTCCAAGCTCTGCCCTGCGGAGTTTTCTTCACTTCCTACGCTCCCTCTGGCGCCTCGTCTCCTCCCGCTTGGCGCAACAGAGGGATGCTGAGCAGCGCGAGCTCCCTCTCGTGGCGGAGGTGTCATCACCCGTTGCCGCTCATCCGCAAGACTCTGCACGCCGTGGATACTTCTTCTCAAGAGGCGCTCAAGTCTCGAGCCTCGAGGCGAAGCCCAGAGGACATGCAAACCTTCTGAAGGATAACGACAAATTTATACTGGTGACAACAGAACCACTCACAGAACTACTTGATCCCGATCTCAATCCCCGCCGTGCTTCTTTGGGTTCCAGTCACTCATGTACTCCAGCTGCGGTAGGTCAAGACCCCGATGCGAGCGACGATGGCGCGGCCTCGTGGGCATCTGCTGTGCCATTTGACCCAGCAACCACCCTGCCCGTCTTTACCAGTTTGACAGTCCCTTCAGACTCCTGTGCATCGACCCCAGGTCTATCGCCTACCAGTGCATGGTCTACCACCTTTTCTAACGCATCGTCTATCGCCGCAACACCGTCAACGCCAGGATCAACTCAATTCCCGCTTATGCCTGATGATGTAGACACCAACGAAGATCAAACAGAAGATGGCATCGGGGAGCTTGGGAAGCGGCGTGGCTTCCGCGGCGGACGTCTCTTCTCCGCCACGCAGTCCCTCCGCTCTTTCAAGTCTTCGTTGAGCCCTCTCTTGCCCTTCTTGCCCTCCGGGCAGACGCTTCGCCGTGTTTCCAGTATCATCGGTCTTGGACAGCCTTCTCCGGTGTCTCGTGAGGACAAAGTGACGGATGAGAATGCCTTTGCAACACACGGCGAACCATTCTATGCACATGCCGACGCCACGCACGCTGCCAACATATACGACATGTCCGTTTATGACCGCCATTTACCTGTCGCGGCTAGTAAACTTGCAATGAACAACGTCTGCAACGTCAAATCCTCGTCTCGGACTCAGCAGCACCAGCGCAGAAAGTCGAAGCCTAACCCCCAAACGAACATCTATGAGACGTCAATATACGACGTCGGTATTGAACCAGCGTCCTTATCTTCAAGCGGTGCCACGAGCCCTACGTCCTCAGTTCCAACTAGAGACAGAAACTCGATGTTCAAAGTTCGAGATGAGAAACACCAAACCATCCATCAGGTCAGCGAGAATGTGTCCCACTCCTCTGTCACGCTGCCCGTTGTCGATGGGATGCCTTCCTGTTCCCCATCTGTGGTGACTTTGGACAGCAGGGTTCGCAAGCACACGTCTGCCGCGTCTTTAGTGGCCATCGATCCAAACCAGGTCAAGGGCGTGGACTACCTGCGTTCCATCACACGCGCGCAATTCTCGCCTACCACGACGCCCCGTTCCTCCGTCTCGTCCGTATTATCTGAACGGCGCCAGTCCGGACTTCGCACGCTTGTTCTTCCACAGCAAGTCGCAAATGCACAATCATGGCCCAGACCTCGTCCCTGCTCATATGTCAGCATTAATGGGTTCGAGACGTCTCTCAGCGAGCCGCACAACGAGTCGGATGTACGCAGGAGCGCACAAATGAGCACCCAAGTGGAGGGAAAGCACCAACAGGAGCAGCTCGAGGACGTCACCTCGCTCTTGCACCACAGCGGCGACAGATCGCGTCGGGACGTCGACCTGGAGAACGGGTGTGTCAAGGAGGGCGAAGAGTGCCGCATGTCCGGAGTATTGGTTGCCTAGGCTTGATCTAGTAGATTGGTCTCGACCATAGTATTCATATTCATATTCTATAGCCTCATACCCTTCGGTTGCTACTTGAAGCTAATAGGATCGTCGTGTCAGCTTAAGACCCGAAGCTAAGAAGTTGTCCAGCAACTGGCAAGCAAAGATCGGAGTAGCGGGTAGGTTACTCAAGTATCTAAGAGTGGGACGGCCCAATTACCCAGGCCTAGCCTATAACACATCTATGAATCGTTCAGAAAGTCCACGACAAGCCTTTTGAATTCATTGGGTCTATGTGCAACGATCAACATACTGCTGTACTAGCAGTAGCATTCCACTTACTTCTCTGCATGAACTGATAAAAGGTCAATCATTGTGGTCAATGTGAAGAAAGCGACAGTTGCGGTATAACACACCCCAGTGGCCCGTTTCTAAGATTTCTAGAGACATGTGTGGAAAAAAACCCTTTGCTATTGGGATATTCTTGCTGTTAATATACTTGCTCTTGGTGCCCTTGATAAACAACGTCTTTCCATCCCACGTACGCTCCTCCCGCTCGTATGGGAAGGAGCCGAGAGCGGGAATGGCTGAGCCAATAATGTCCAACGGTATCGAGAATCGCAATGGCTGTGACTTTGAATCAAGGTTAGTGAGCAAGAATGCGCGCGTCATCGGATCCTGAGTTTAGTTTGTTCAGTCGCATCGAAGACGTCCGAGAACGGAACGACACGCCTGTTCGTATGGGACCATAATTTCCTGTGCTTCTCTACGGGTCGACACTGTGCTCTGCTCCAGCTTACGCATCGCTTGCACATATGCCTGGAACTCTGGAGAGAGAGGTCCGCGAGATGGTGCTATGTCCGCAACGATGAGATGCCGAAGTAGTTCCGGGGGTAGTTGTGGGGAAAGAGCGACAGACATCGCCACCTTGCCCCCCCTTGCGATGTCGCATCTGCATCAGCAGGGCGACTGTTGAAGAGTGGACTACAGTCTACGCACATAGAGTGACCAAGAAGAGATACGTTTGTGAGCGCATGCATTTCTATAAAGTGCAAGACGTCAATGGTCATGCTCTCATAGGACATTGGCTCGACATGAGGCGAGCTGCCGTGGTTGCGGAGGTCCTGAAGAACGCTCTGATGTCAATTCCAGAACAGACACGACGCAATATTCACCAGGGCGTATATTGGCCTCTGTAGATCTCGCAAGAACGCTTTGGTTAGTGAGAGCCAGTTTCGCTTCATCCCGCTAACAAGGAGCTATGTTGGGAACGATGGTGAATCAAGAATTGAACATAACACACAAAAGACCATGCAGAATGACGAGGGGCTTGTCAGTTTTGTTGCCGTTTGGGGGGTGGAGACAGTCATAGCGAAGGTCTACTGGTGTGATCCGGGTGGACAAGAATCCTGTTACATCAAGTCCAGTCAGTGAGTTTTTTGACGTCCGTGTAGATTATGACGGAGAGATTGACTTGTGCATGATTGACCAACACACGGCAGGCGCAGCCGGTATAGTACAGAGAATGAAACCGGTCTAAAGAGACTCATTTGCCTCAGGTTATTCAACAGTATCTGACTCGGAGCAGCTACGATCTCAGGCCCGGTGGAATAAAAAGTTGCTTACTAAACTAACTGCATTCAAGTTCCCAACTTCGCTCAGTGTTTAACTTACTGCCACTGCTGTATCACTGCTGTGCGTATTATTTAACGTCTGTTTTGAAGAGGAGAGTGTCGGTTGCAAAACCACTACTGTAACCCCCATCGTGTCGCTGGTTCTATACCCAGTGACAAGTGTTCATGACTCATGACGCGTCGTATAGAAAAGTCACAAGACCGACAGTCCGGTATGTACTTGCCCTAAACTGTCCTTGTGAAAAGTTTCCTAAATTCTTGTTGGCATTTATTTTTTTCCACTGGGTGCATGTTCGTTCCGCTCTGTCTTTGCACAATGTTGATTTCACCTTCACTTCTTGCTGTCAAATCGGATTGATTGTATGGTATGTTTCCTTGTCTTTTGCGCTCGACAAGATGAAATTATCACGTTTACCGGGAGCATCGCCGTGCTACCTATACGGCGATGCGAAGATAATCTTTGTCATAGTTACACTGATCGGTTTTCGTGACTTCGGTGCCAGTTTTTTTCGCAGTACGCTGACCATCTCCCTTACCCAGGTGAAGCATCCCGTTTCAGCGCAAGTATAATCGACGAGGATGGGGGGCTAATCTGGTACATGGTAAGCAGATCAATTTGTCCCACCTTCTCTTTATGTCTCTAGTGAGAAGATGATCCAAAATCATTCAAACTAGAGTATCTGAGGGCCTTGACGGCCCGATGCTTTGAGTATTCTGTCAATCCACTGACACTTCCTGCACATTTTCCGCAGTCTTAACCACGGCGCTGACTCTTATTACTTGCAGAAACGGCTGTCGACATCGTGACCATGGAGTGAACTTCAATACTGCCAGGTCCTCCCGAGGTTTACGGTCCGAACGGGTACACCGTGCGCCTTGTAAGTAAGTGGAGCAGCATATGTGCTTTTTCAGGATGTTTTTATGGATTTACCGCCTGACTCTGCCCCTGATGGTGGGAGTGACGAATAATCCAAGGCTGTTTTATTTTTTCTGATTTTTGTGGTGTCACTATGTCTCTCCAGTCCACTCACATTTTCTTCAGTGCGCATAGACCCTTGAGTGGACGATGGGGGCGAGGTGGATCTTTGAACGTATGTACTATTCGAAATGTTCTTTCTCTGTGCTTGTCGCACTTGTGGGATGTTTTATCACGACGGTCTTCGTAATATTGTTGCCGAAAATGCCCGCCACAGCTCAAATTTTCGGGCAACCCCATCTGATCTTCACTGTATCATCGGGCTGTACTCGACTCCCTCGGCTGACCTTATCTCTGAACAGATACAGTCCTTCTAGCTGTACCCTTGTTTTCTTCGGTCGTCATCTCCAACCGCCAAGGTAAGTATCCGACAGTCGCACTATGTATCATATTGCGCATGATGAAATAACGAAAAATGAAATCAACTAGAAGCTGTTGCTGAGCTTTTGCTGTGATTGTTCTTTCTTTCTTTGCTGATCTCCCCTCTTGTCTGTTTTGCTTGGTTATTGGATTGGACTGACTTCGTATTGCAGTGTTCCGTCTGAAAGACGGACCGTCCGGTATGTACCACCGACGAAGAGATGGTTTGGTCACTAGTAGAATATACCTTCAGTATTTACTATCGCGCTTGCTACTTCATGCTTGCGACGTCAGCCTGGCAACTATAGTTTTACCATTGTCTGCTGTGGGATGGCAATCACGGAGGAGTGCGTGGTGAAGATCACAGATACGTCACGAATCACTCACTTCAAACTCAGGTGCACAAAAAGGAGCACTTGTACGACACCACTCTTTCTATTCACTCATTTGAAACTCAATCACACACATTGTACGTACATCAGACACCGCAACGGCGATGGCAACGGAAACTCCGCTCAATGCCCGCGCGGGCGGTTCACCCAAAAAGAGCACAGATGCAATGTCACTATTGACCTGAAACACAGCCACATACAATATACACACAGAGTCGCACCTTTTAAAGCCAGTCCAGATCGGCAATCATAGATCAGGGGGCCCCATCTTATGGTGGTGGGAAATATGGGTTACAGTCTGGCCCTGGCGGCTGCGTCGTCCATAGCGGTATCTGGCGACATGATATCTTCCTTACTTTTCTCGATCACGTCTCGGTATAATGAGCTCTGCGAACATATTTCCATAAGTACAAAAAAAGCAGACAGGAAAGAGTACACACTCGGATGAGCCCCCACGAACCCAGTTTTGCGCAGCCGGCCTTGTTGTGTGCCACCGCGACCGCGCGAGCAAGTACGCCCTCCGTGCCGGTCGTTCCGTCGACGAGCTCGTCGACGAGCCCGTGTTTGAGCGCCTCAGACGGCGTGAAGCGATGGCCCTCGAGGGCGATTTTGCGCAGCACGGCGGCGTCGCCGACCTTCGCGCGGTAGAGCGGGGAGAACGAAGGGGGCCAACTCGCGCCAAAGTGGATCTGCGGAGCGTGTGAGAGTGAAGACAGGATAATAGGGGAGAAGGAAGAGGGGGAACCTCGTTCATGCACATCCAAGCGTTGCGCTTCGAGCCGTCGGTCATGACGCGGTAGTCGCATGCGAGGGAGAGAGCGAAGCCTGCAGCGTAGCAGTGGCCGTTGATCGCGGCTATAGTTGGCACTGCGGCGGACATGAGTGCGTGCCTATCTGTACATAGAGCGCGACAGACTTACGGGGGAAAGAGAGCAGCCGAGCGATTAACGGATTGAAGATGACTGAGCCGCCGTGCGTTGGGGTTTAGGCACCGAATCTGCAAGGAGGAGAGGAGACGTACTGCGGAACCAGTTCCGGTCTGCGAGGTCCTCCATGTTGAACCCTGTACATGGAACAGTCGGCAGACGTAAGTAGCGCACGGGGTGCAGAGCAGATACCACGCACCGTTGCTGAAGAACTTGTCCTGCCCGCGCTGGCCGACGATGACGAGCGCACCCGCTCCCGTGGACGGGTCGGCTTCTGCGCCCTTGCTCGCCTTCGCTGCGCCCTTGCTCGCCCTCGCTGTGCGCCATGTGGTGCGCCAGTCGCGCTCGACGGCGTCGAGGGCGGGCTTGAGCGAACGCTCAATGAGATCGTACGACAGGCGGTTGTCTGTCCCGTTGTGCAGCTCGATCTGCCATATGATGGGCGAGGCTACGGGGAGGCCCGCGTGTCAGCAAGCGTACAGGGTGTGGAAGGGGAATGGGGCGCACGGTGGGTGAGTGTGAGCAAGGCATTAGCGTCGGAGCCTGGGGGGAAGCGCAGAGGATAGGCCATTGTTTGAGTTGGAGATTTAGGATCCCTTGTGATTTAATGCACGAGTAAGTTAGATAAGTGGGGACGTTACAAACCAGCCGCGGTTCAGAGAGGTATTTATACTCGGATTCGGAACGCAAGCCTGAGATCACCGTAGTCTCCGAAGCTGACCTCAGCGGAAGGTAAGCTACATCAAACTAGGGGGTTGGCACCTTCTTGCCCACGCCACATTTTGATCTCAAACCGAGCATGAATACCAAATCCATTATAGTAATTATTCTGAATCAAGAATCTGTAATAAATACGTATCTAGTTGTACAAGTCACAAGCCTGTGCACAATCAGTATGATAGTGAAAAACTGGACTTTGTCTGCCAACATCTCAAGACATAGAAGAGGTCTCTTGTTTATGCTTTTTGAGCCCGAACTTGTGAGTTCTCAAGATCCTGGGCACCTTAAAGATTGTGAATGGGGCGGGAATACGCACCGCTCCCATGGGATCCTCACCTCACCTCACCTCACAACAATACTCGGGGGTTGAGGATTCGAACAAGCAGGAAATGCTTGAATAAGCAACCCGGGGAGCGAATGAGCTGGGGCCTCGCACGCGATGATTATGAAACAAAAATGGGAAGTGAACCTGTTACGATTTTCTCTTCTCTTCTTTTCTTTTTCTTTCTGACTCATACGATATTCTTGTTACACAACGAGGCATGACTTGTCATGTCTCCAATTGACTTTCTCTGATTCGTAGTGACTCATTTTCGCGCGCGGCTGTTTCAACACCGCCGCATTGCTGTACTTGTAGACTGTCCGCAGTCTCTCCCTTTTCTATAAAGGGCCTTGATCTTGCAGTACGTTTCCTTACGCTTTACCTCTTGTATCTCTTGTATATCTTACATCATCTCACACCTCTTGTATTGTTGGTTCTCTGAGCTCCGCTAATAAAGCTCTCTACCTTGCTCGACTTGTGGGATTGTCTGGCGTCGACATTCCCCTTCTCCAGCTATTAATGTCTGCCACTTTTTGGCATGCTAACCTTAACATTAGGTAAAGCATAATAGATGCTTCACAATCCTGGCTCCCTTCCCATACCCCCTTCCAACTTGGTTTCTGACTTTCCTCTCAATGAGGAGTTTTATACCAGAACCTCCCAGTTGAGTACCTTGGGAACAACAACTGGAGAATCATATTTAGAAACCTATAGTGGAAATGCTATAGGTGTAATCAGTTAGGTTTGGTAATACAAAGTAGACTGTAGTTGATATCAGAAACAACTGCTGGGAAGTCCTGTAGGTATTTATACATCAATGAACAGAATCACATGTAAAGGTATATGCAATCACATGTGAATTGAATATGTCCTGGAATGGAAAGGAAAGAGCATATGAAGAGATGACACTTGTCATGTGGACATGAATAGAAAGGAATGAGACTGCAACTTGAAAACATCAATTTCAACATCATAGATACCAGCCAACACCTTGAAGTTAAACTAGAAGGTGTATGTGCTAAGAGTGGCCTATTAGATGGTCTTAGGGATTGTTTAGTGTGGTGCTCCTGGCAACAAGATGGTTATAGTAGGTGATGTAAATGTTCCCAATGACAATGAAGATTGGGATCAACTGTTGGAGTTTATTGTTATGAGGCACTTGCTTAGGCACCTCATAATGGTTGTTTTTTCTTTTTTCTTTTTTTCTTATATTTTACTTACTATAAGCATAGTATTAACTACAGCAGTGAGCTTAGCTCCTACTTATAGTAAGGACTCATTTCTTTTCTCTTTCTAGTACTCAAGTATTTCTATACTTAAGTGTTGTTAGCACGGGGTTTTTTGCTCTTCGCCCCAGCACCCACACCCCACACTTACTTTACATAAGCTTGGTCTGTGTGCCGCTCTGCCTGTACTTAAAGGCATCTGTAGGGACATTGACAGTCAGTTGAGTACTTACTCTCTCCCAGTCATGGACTACTTACTCACTCTTTACTACTTCTATTTCACATCCATGCTGGTCTTGCTGCTTCTGCTTGGGCTTCTGCCCAGTTTGTACCCATGTGCTCACACCCACTACCTCTCACCTCCTTGAATGGAGTGCCCTGGCCTGAGGAGACTGCTGTGCTGATCCTCACATGACAACAAGTGTGAGCTTAGCTCCAAGTACTATAAAAGACTTATCTTTTATTTTTCTCTCTTTATTTATTATAACATTCAATTGCTAAGGACTATTACTATACAATTAGCAAGGACTCACTTCTTTCACCTCTATTTACCTTTGTTTATCTCATGTTCATTACATGCTTGTGGCTGAGCCACTTGATATCACATGGACATATACTTACTGCGCATTACTGTGCAACTTTACTATACTTAGATCTCCAGTTTTGTATAAATAGTTGACAGACTGGTTGTCTTAAACCCCAGTCTTGTCAACTTTGCAATCTAGGGATTCTCCTACACTGCACTTGATCTAAGCTTGCTACAACTCACTTCACTCTCTAAGAACTAAGTCTAAGATCTCTAAACCATGTCAAACATTGCTAAAGACATCCTATACTTGTCACTCTGGATCCTCATATAGTCATTGGTGGAATTATCCTTGTCACTATCTCGTTAATCCCCATCTTCATCGTCACTAGGAACATCTATTACACCTATCAAGCTCATATTCATTCCCTTGTTATCAGGGGTATCATTACAGATCTTCCCTAAGACTGACCAATAGGCTGCTCTTAGCATTTATAACAATGTGTGACAGTGAATGTATGGTTGGGTGACTGTAAAAATGCAACTGTATGACTGCACCACATGGACTTGCAGGACTCAGGGATGATACAGACAGACCCTACTTACAGAAAAATTTCCTTTGCACAGTTTTCTTTCTCCTCAGTCTTCTATGAAGAGTCTGAGAATACAATACTCTTCTTTCTACAGTCTGCTATGCTCTTTTCCAAGCAACCTCCTTCAATATCAACAAGATAGTGATGAGAATGATACCACTGATAACTAAATGAGGATCCAGGATGATGAGTTTAGGATGTCTTAGTGATGCTTAGTGACTTAGAGATCTTAGACTTAGTTCTTAGGGTTGTAAGCAAGAGGAAAGTCAGTTTAGATGAAGCACAGTTTAGGAGAATCCCTAGATTGCAAAGTTGACAAAGCTGGGGTTTAAGACCACCAGTCTTTCAACTACTTATACTAAAGATGAGTCCTAAAGATAGTACAAAACAATAAGGTTCACTGATCAATGATGACTACACAGCAATCTGTTGGTTTTTTCATTACTTTATGATGCTGATCACACTGTTTACTTATTAAGTATGCTTATCCTTATTGGTATTTCTTTTCTCTTTACAGTTTGGGCTCCTCTCTAACCCTATTTTGCCCTTACTATATTTTTCTTACCTTGTTGTCATACCACCTCAGTGTTGAAGATTGGTACACACACGTATACTTCATTTGGCTCCACCTACACTCCCAACATGCATATCACTTACATACCACATACATACACTTACTCACTACCACTCCTCCATGCTTCCAAGGTCTCTCACTCCACCCACATCTCTGGGATGATGCACATCCCCTTGCATTAGGTAGCTGTTGTACTTTACTTATCTACTCCGCTTCAACTCTACCTACACCCTACTATAAAAGATGGACTACATACATACAACCTCCTCAGATGTCTTACCCACTTGTCTGAGTGAGTACATTTCCCATCTTACTCTTATACTTTTTCACTTCTTGCCTGCAGCACCTCTCACCACACCATGTTGCCCTTACTGTGTCCATGGTATCTCTTACCTGCTGCAGGCTTACTGCTCACTCTTCTCCCCTTTGGGGACATGATGTTTACCACTTCCTCAATCACATTATTGCTCATTGCCTGCCCAAGCCTGCATGAACACTCAGCACTTCTGCATATTGCTGAGGTGAGTATGTTCTCTCTCTTACCTCTCTTCTGACATACCTGCTCCATGCAGCTCTCTCTTGTCTCTGTGTACCCTCTACCATCTGGTACACCTCTTCTCTCATCTTATAGATGCTCTCCTACCTTTGGACCATAGTCCTGTAGCAGCTCTTGTGAGAGTGTGAAGATCAGCATGGCGGTTACTGCTAAGAGCGGCCTAATGGACGGTCTTAGGGAAGGTCTAATATGTTACTCCTGGTAACCAAGGTTTGAATGTTGGTTTGGTGAACGTAATAGAGGT
>QLPN01009713.1:0-13653 GCA_003314395.1 Albatrellus ellisii
CTGCGTTGCCGGCGGGAAGCAGGCCTTGAGGCGTTTTTAGGTAATAATTAAAGCACATTCCAAGTGACCTCATGATCTCATCTGAACGGCTTGAATGTGGCGACCTTCTAGTAGCATATATCCCAATATTAATACCAGCGATTGAGGCCCCCTCCTTGTCTCCTTCGCCGCCCTCATCATGCTTCCCTCCGCTACTCTCCTTGGTCTCTTCTCAGTCCTTAGTGCCCTCCCGTCCTCTGCCATCAATCTGGGTTTCCCCTACGGATCACAGACAGTCCGTGGTGTCAACCTTGGCGGCTGGCTTGTTCTCGAGGTGAATGCGACGCGTCTTTGTCGCGTCGGCGCATTGTCTGACGTGTTTGCAGCCATGGATCACACCCTCTCTCTTTGACAACACTGGGAACAGCAACATTGTCGACGAGTGGACATTTGGCCAGCTTCAAGACCGTAATACCGCCACCAACACCTTGACGCAGCACTGGGACACCTGGATCACAGAGCAGGATTTCAGCGACATTGCTGCCGCTGGGTCAGTCTCCTGCTCATTCCCGTGCTGACCACAGACCTCAACTCCCGCACAGGCTGAACCATGTCCGCCTACCCATCGGGTACTGGGCTTGGGATGTTGGCCCTGGTGAACCATACATATCAGGGCAACTTCCCTATCTCCGCAAGGCTATTGGCTGGGCCCAGAACCATGGTCTGAAGGTTGTGATTGACTTGCATGGCGCGCCTGGTAGTCAAAATGGGTATGCTTCGCAAAGTGTATCGTTGTTTACTTTTCGATAGTTTCCTGACGGCCCGCCGCTTCAGTTTTGATAATTCTGGACAAAGGATGTCTTTCCCCCACTGGCATTCCAACCAGACCAACATCGACAGGACAAATGCCATCATCAAGTCAATCGCTGCAGAGTTCTCCAGCCAGTATCACACGGCTACCACAATTGCACCGCTTAATGAGTGCGTATCTCAACGCCAATATGTTCCTCACTCAGTGCTGGATGATGCTTCCCAGACCTGCGGGATTTGATGGGCAGGGGGTCTTGGATGTGACGCGCCAATATTGGCTGGATTCATACCAAAGCATCAGGTAGCGACAGCTCTTTCATATGGCACTTTTCCTATCTTGACGGCGTAATGTCAGATACCCAAATGGAAAACAAAGCCATACTCTTCAGCTAATCCATGATGCCTTTCAGCCTCTTAACTATTGGAATAATTGGGAACGTCCATCCCAGTACCAGGGTGTGGCACTCGATACCCACATCTATCAGGTCTTCTCAAACGGTGTAGGTATCCCAGCCCCATACTAAGCTATCATTGACTGAATTGCTCCCAATCCACGGTCAGCAAGTCGCGGAAAGCGAACAGCAACATATCCAAAACGCATGCAACACGCAATCGTCAATCTCTTCTTTCAACCAGAATCAACTTTGGCTAATTGTCGGGGAGTGGACGCCAGCGATGACGGACTGCGCCAGGTACCTTAATGGACGCGGTGTCGGGGCTCGCTACGATGGCACATACCCCGGTTCATCATACGTAGGAAGTTGCTCAGACAAGACTGGTTCAGGCTCAACATTCAGCTCCAGTTACAAGGATTACCTGCGGAGAGCGTGGGAGGCGCAGGTATGCATAATACTGCTACATGAGAAGTTGGATGTCTAGACTGAGAACGCTATTTTCAGGCCATGTCGTATGAGAAGGGCAGCGGTTGGTTCCAATGGACCTGGAAGACAGAGGAAGCAGATGATTGGTCGTATCAAGCTGGTCTCACGTATGGGTGGATTCCGGAAAACCCGACCGATTACCTATACCCGAAGATATGCGGCTGATGAACCTCTCATATCATCGCTGCGGAGTTGCCAATGCACGATTGTGTAGGCTCGTGTTTCAAATTTCAGTCGTTCGTTTATACCCTGAAACCATAATATTGTTCGGAGCTTCCACTCTTTAATTCTATTACTTCTTGACCAGTGTCGCCGCGGAGTTCACAATGAATGATTGTGTAGGCTCGTGTATCAAACTTCAGTCGTTCGTTATTATATACCATTATATTGTTCCAAACTTCCACTCTTTGATATCATCACTTCTTGACCAATGCCACTCGCTTTTTAATGTGTATCGAATGTGGCCAAGGTTTTATACCAAGGCAAACACTTGACAACGGATCATTATGCGGAAAGACGAAACGTTCGGGTCATCTTACACGTGATATGCTGTCAGATGGGTTCCTTCAAGTCAATGTACAACGCAGATGTGGCTTGCGTTCAGACACCCAATGTCATGCACTGGAAGGCCATTCTTGCTGTGGTACTTCTAGGCGGCGGGGCGACGCTCGCCAGACCCTTCGCGGGAGCTCCCCCATCAGAACGATCACTGGTGTCAAGGCGAGGACTCGGCGGACTGCTGGGCGGACTGGAGGAGACCTCGCTGCAATCGCTATACCACACTGAGCAGGCCTCAACTAGTAACAGCCGCGGGGAGGGCGCACCGGCGCACATCACAGCAACGAACACTGCACAGGCACTCAGGCCAGACAACATACATAGCGAGAACGAAGCGTCGTCCCGATCTGCGAATAGCAATCTACCACAGTTGACTGCAACCGCGACGGATGGTCCGACGACAAGTGTTAACAGTGTAGGCACTCCAGGCTCGACCGCGCCCGCGAGCCCGGCAGAGACGGAGATGGCAGGGGGAGGGGGCCCGCCGGTCGATTGGAAGGTGATTGGCGTGGCGGTGATCGCGGTCAGCGTCATCAGCACGGGCATCCTCGCGGTCGTGTTCTTCGATCAGTGGACACGCTTCGTGTGGGACGTGTGCTGCGGAAACCGCAAGCGGCGGCTCAGAGGCGCGGAGGTGCTCGTGCCAGACTGGGAGAAGGCCAGCTGGGAGTTTCGCATGGAAGAAGAGGACGGGGCGGCGGGCGGCGAGGCACAAGAGGAGGGCGGTGGAGCCGGCGTGTTGGCGAGGGAGCACTTGCAGTTCCCCCCGCGACCCGTACTGCGCTCGGCGTCGAGGCGCGGCGAGCCGCACAGCGCTGATATGGAGGTGTATGCACCCGGCGACGCACGTGGTAGCACTCAGAACCAGAACCTGGCGCGCAGCGCCGAGCCTGGATTGCATGCGTTTGGACACCACGATATTCGGCCGCGGCGTTCGGACACGCTGCGGTCGACGGAGTCGGCGAATACAGAGGATGCGTACGGGGGAATGGTGACGCCTGAGGGCTAGCGGGTTGTGTCCGTCCGACACCACTTTACTTTTTGACACTGGTATGTACTTTGTATTTCCATGTATCCTAGCTCGTCTGGTCAATGTGTATCTCTGTCGAATTGAGGTTCGTACAGCATGCTACGCCACATCGTCATCATGTGTGGGTGCTGCCCGACTCCGGTCCTGGGGCCTGTGCCAAGGGAGTTTTCTCTGTAGGGAGAACGGCTTCGAGACGGTCGGATATGACGATGCCAGCAACGGCCACAGCGCATAATCCGAGGGAGATTTTAAGTCGTATACTGGGAGGTAGAACTGGATGTGACTTTGCTGAGCCAGACCAAAGACAATTTCTGAGGGCGACCTGAATTCTCACCTGCGTACGATTGTAATAGCGTCCGTTTGTGCACTCCCTCTGCAGGCGATGGCTTTGAGTTGTCAGACATAGTGCCCGATGACGAGTAAGGTCAGTCAGCCTGAGAAATTTGAGTTTGTGGTGCGTCTGAATCGCATTCACCCGAAAAGGCGGCCCGACACTAGCCGCGGCATATCATTATCCTCACATTTGCTTTTGGCTATCATCAGTGCCCTCCATGTTTACAGGTCTGGTAGGCCGTACCAGAGATCTATCAATGTACTGACGTAGAAGCGCCTATGAATTGTAGATCGAGCATCTGGGAACTGTTGCATCCATCACCCGCGACAGCGGGGGGTGCACCTTGACAATAGCACAATCCGCACTTATCTTAGAGGACTG
This sequence comes from Albatrellus ellisii, assembly GCA_003314395.1. NCBI lineage: Eukaryota > Fungi > Basidiomycota > Agaricomycetes > Russulales > Albatrellaceae > Albatrellus > Albatrellus ellisii. Next base: position 3,974 of record QLPN01009713.1, read on the forward strand.
CCGGATCGGCGACTCGATTGCGGTCAACGGGGCGTGTCTGACCGTCACAAATTTCGACAAGGAGGAGAACGGGGGCTGGTTCGAGGTGTGGCTTGCTAACGAGACACTGGACAGGACAGACCTCGGTGAGACGTTGTGACGGTGTGCTTCCATGAGATTATAGTTGACGTGTGGCACTAGGCGAGCGCAAGGTTGGGGATCAGCTCAACTTGGAGCGTGCGATGGGAGCACACGTTCGGTTTGGAGGCCATTTCGTGCAGGTGTGCAGAGGTCGAGTGCATTCCGTAATTGAAGCTGATCTCACATGGGGGCGGCTAGGGACATGTCGACGAGACAGTGACCCTTATCTCCAAAACCCCTGACGGAGGCTCGCTCCGGCTTCTGTTCCAACTGCCCGAGGCAACACCGGCGCGGCCGTCTCTCCTCCCATACCTCATTCCCAAGGGCTACGTTGCGCTCGACGGGACATCTCTGACGCTCACATCTGTAGATGACTCGCAGAGGACGTTCGGGGTGATGCTCATCCAACACACCCAGGAAAATATTACGTTAAGCAAGAAAGATATTGGGGCAAAGGTGAACCTGGAAGTGGACATGGTGGGTAAATACGTGGAGAAGAGCGTGAGTGCGGCGCTAGGTAGTGCGGGAGGAGAGGGGATACGGGCACTGGTAGAGCGAGTGGTGGCGGACGTGTTGAGACAGAAAGGCGGGGAGTAGCAAGTGTAGTTATTGTATGCTGTAGAATATTACAAGCCCTGGGAAATCTCGGGGTATGACGGACTGCAACGCGCCACTGGACCGACCGCTGTGGCTTGACTTGCTCTCACCATCTGCCGCTATGGATGGCCCGGTGAAGAGAAAGGTCTGCTCTCTCTTTTGCCCATGCGCCGTTGGTGCTGACTGTTTATGCAGCAGGCCACGGCCAGAGTCGACTTCAATAATGTTGTAAATCGCCCTCTGTCTCGCCCTGTATCTCCATTCAAGCCTCAATCTCCGAATGTACTATCAGACCAGCTCCTCCGCCCCAAGGCCAGAGTCAACGGTGGTGCTATCATCACCACCAGAAGGACATCCGCGACACTGAGTAGCGTCAGCCCCAGCAGCAAGACCGTCCCGAGCAGTAGGACGTTGGCCAGCAGCATCCCGCGCCCGACATCCCCATTCAAATCTCCTCCAGTTCATACTGCTTGTTCCGTGGTAGATGCACCTGCATCGAAGCCCAAGGCGGCACTGTCTGCCCATGTGATCTCGCGCCAGCGCTCCCTGACTAACACCCCCTCCCACTCGACCCTTGCAACCTCCCCCAAAGTGCGACGCGGTAGCATATCATTGCATACAAGCCTCTCGCCAACTTCTCCTTTCCTAGCACCGAATGGCAGCCGTCCTTCATCCCCCTCATCTTCCTCTAGTGTTACCTCGGGAATCCTGCGCGTCAAGTCCAAGGTTTCCGGCGTCGCAAAGTCTAGTTCGTCCAATTCTCCACTAGCTCCTAACCGCCCGCCCTCTCCCCATGTTTCATCACGCCCCGGGTATCGTCATCAGCGCACTCCGTCGATGTCCAACATCTCCATACACCCCGTTCCACCCTCTCCCACACTATCTTCGCTAGTGCCTCCTTATTATCCCATCACCACACCATCTCCGGCTGCGAATCCTCACCGCTACCCATCTCTCCGTTCTATTCCGAACGCAGATACGCATCGTTTCTTGCCTTTCTCAGCTAATGATGGCCCGCACACTACATACAGTACCGGATCCATACCCATGACGCCCAAAGTCGATCCTGCAGCCATTCCTTTGCCTCCGCAGTCTCCGCCTGTATCCACTGTCTCCTTCTCCTCCCACTCCTCCCGCTCGTCGACGTCCTACAACACGCAGAGCTCAGATTTCAGTCACAGTATCCTTCCCGTGGTCAATTCCCATGTGAACGGGCTGTCGGTAATAGAGGCAGATCGCGGGTACGCGGACCATTCCGTGACGCTCGGGGCCATCGTGGGCATCCTGGACCCAACGTCGAGGCGCGAGTCGACCGCGAGCGCGGATAGCTCCGAGTGGGAGCGCGATACTCAGCTCGAAGACCCCGACCGCAAGATTAGAGCCCAGGCTAAGTCGAACCGCAAGGTGAGATAACTGCCTTGCACAATACATGGACTGTGCGTGCGCAGAGGCTCACGATGCGTCCCCAGATCGAGGATCTGGAGATCACGAACCGTTCGCTACTCGCGATAAACTCGTCCTTGGAGGCGACGAAGCACCGCCAGGCGAGGGAGATCGGCGACCTGCGCCGGAAGCTGCGCGAGTCACGCCTCATCTTGCCCCCGCGCGCCTACCGCGTCGTCAAGTCATCGCTCGAGCCGAACGAGATCGGCGACGACGAAGACGAAGACGAGGACGACGAGGACGACGAAGGAAGCACTGAGGAGGACTTTGCGAAGCAGGACGAGATGTACCGCCGCGTGAAGGGGCTCCTCGATGCGTTGCTCGAGAGCGGCCGCAAGGCACTGGCAACGACGCCGGACGACTTTCGGGAGGGCGGGACGAAGGTGCTGAGTGCGGAGGAAGTGCGGACGTGGCGAGACGGCAAGAGCGAGTCTGAGGATGAGCTGGAGCTCTCGCGACGCCCCCTGACGCCCTCGCGGGTTGCTGTCCCGGATAGCAACGATGCTGAGCTGCAGTCGGAGGACGAGGTAGAAGCTATTATGTTGGAGCCCGACGTCGTTCTCCCAACCCCGGTCCCACCCATTACCATTACCCTCTCATAAACCCGCCCTACATATTGATGCATGCTTATACTTTCTTATATCTCGTAACCAGTCAACCCATTACACATATCAGGTCCGCTGTTTATACCCCATCACATACTCTATCAAACGTACAATCACCGCACGAACATCACGATCCCATTCCATTAATGCATCTAATGAGAAGTTCACTCATACTCACACTATACCCATCGTCCATACCCAGTCACCTTCCTTTCATCAGGGCAGGTACGTCGTCATTGATCTACATATCTGGGGATTACTCCCCCATACGCTGCGCGCGTTTGGCCAGCTATATGCGCATCTATTCAGCACAACTGCCCTGAAAGAGGTATGAGCTCACCCACCGCTGCTGCCAAATCCATTTGGCCAGGCGCTCCCCCGGTCGGTCTCACGCTGCTACCCGGACGAGAGGGCGCTACAGGCGCAGCGCCTGGCCTCGACGCCATCGGCACGGGAGGCTTAGCGGGCGCCCTGGGTGCGCCGGGGACGCTGGACTTGGACATCATAGGCGGGGCAGGCTTAGGCTTTGCAGCCACCGGAGGTGGGGGCCTGTTGCCCAACGAGCTCGACGGCCGCGAGCTGGGCGACGTCTCAGCTCCTTCGTTCGACACCGCCAGGGCACTCTTTCTCCAGGGCGCCGCAGAACCGTTGGCCGCTGCCATGCCGGGGAAGACGGAGACGGGCTTCGCGGAAGCGTCGGCGTTCAGCGACTGGGCGGGTGTCCTCACTTTGGGTGCAGGCGCAGCGGCGGGCTTCGAAGCCGCGAAGGCAGGGGCGGCTGGCGGGGGGCGGCTGGAGGGCGGCGGAGGGGGGGGCGTAGGTGCAGTCCTGGGCTTTGGGGGAACAAACTCGAGGTAGTTGCTCGGCGCCCAGCCTTCAGCACTGCCCTTCTTGACCAACCACCATCCGTCTTCGTCTTTCTTCACGAGTTCGACGAGATCGTCTTTGGTCAAGGACATCTCGCCGTCTTGTCCGTCAAAGACGAACTTTGCACGGTACTTAGGTTGATCAGACTCTTCGGGGGGTGGTGGTGGCGGCGGCGGCGCGGAAGCTCGACTTGGGGGAGCCTGCGGCGCGCGAGATGCACTAGAGTATGGAGCGGCTGATGCAGGTGCGCTCTTTCCGGGACGCGGCTGGGCTGTAGGTTTTGGTCTCGTCGCAGACGAAGTCTTCGACAGCGACACATTAGGACTTAGGGTGACAAGATCTCAAGAAGGATATGACGAACCTTTGAAGGACCATCGTTTCTGAGATGTCTTTCCTTTTTGATGGGTCGCGCCTTTCTCTTTGGAGGGATCGTAGATCTGCTGTTGGCAGGCTCTCCAGAAGGCACATGCACAGCGTGGCTCTTGTACACGTCATCCCTCGGTATCGTCTCATCCTTGACAAACTTAATTTGTGCCCTCTTGCCTTTCTTCTTTGCATAGTCGATGCTGCAAATCATGTGAGCCGGAACTTTCGGCTTCTGTAAAGGAAAACACACGTTGGTCCGATCAAGAGATTGATACTTGCTTGAGTCAATTGAAGAACGGTCGCGACGAATTCAGTCTTGAAAAGACAGCTGAGGACGGGATCACCCTCCTCCGAGGCATGCACGTTCAATGCCTAGGTTCGCGAGTAAGAACAGCAAGGTACGAGGAGGCGTAATAGCGTACCAGCCAATCGTCTCGAAGGTTTGACATTGCAATGCTTCTGATAGTACCAAGCGGTATCGTTCGCTCGACCACTGTCTGAGGTACATCATCTTTGAGTGTAGTGACAAGTATATGGATGACCTTCGCAGTCTTTAGATAGAAATCGGTGACATTCGTTTAGGATTGTCATTACATCAAAAAATCTGGATACTCACCAAAACAAGGAAACGGGGGCTTGGCTTGCTGGACCGACCCAGTTTAGATACCAATAGCTGTATGCGCGAGCTAAATGCCACATCGTCACCTTGATGGACATCAACTCATGGCACGAGCAAACATTCTTCATCAACATACCTGCGATGTCACATATGGACCTCAGCTCTTTCCCCAGCGGACTTTGACCACCCAAATCGAGATAGTCACCCATGAAGCGACGGTAACTGAGTAGACTGAAACGCCGACGCTCCTTCCGATCTGCCAATATCTGGTGTCCATAATCTCTGCGCTGGGCGTAGACAATCGCGGTTTTGTTGTTCTTCCAGAAGTTTTGTATGCGTCTAGCGCATTCATGCTTGTACATCACGTAATTACGCCAAGCTCGCTGGATTCTCGAGGCCATGTTATGCCAGTAGCGGTCCCGCATAGTCTCCAGCGCGAATAACTGTTGTTTTTGAATTATTAGCACTGTCTAGAAAGGTGTCGATTTTTGATTCAAGACTCACAGTCTCCGGGGTCTTAATAAAGGCTTTTGTGACGCCCATTTGCCACTCATCTTTAGGTACTCCAGTGTCCATCAGGATCCTTTCGCAGCCAGACCGCGAGTCCCCTGTCCAAGTATATTCACCAGCGTAGGAGGTACTTGGCGACAATAAATAGAAGCGTTCGACCATCTTTTCAAAAGTATTTCTGTAAGCAAATCCAGCCCGACGCACACGTATGTTTTCTTGTAGTCCAAGATATTTAATCTGATGCAGGACGGCTTTCGTGTCATACTCGGTAGAGCTGCGATTCTGGTTGGGTTTGATTGTTCGGATATAGGAAGGCTGGGCTTTCATCAGGTTCTCCACCAGAGCGCCCGCTGATGCCTGAATGATTTCGTTGCATCTCTGCGAGGTACTTCAAAGGTCAAGACTCACCTTAATTCTGTCTCCAGCAGTTGGCGGCCTCTTCTTACTATTGGGATCCGGTCGATCGGGAAAGAGCTTCTGCAGGAACTGGTTGCCACTAGAAGCGACGAGATCGAGCAAGTCTTTGACCAGTGCATCCTTGTTCTTGTCCGTCATACCAGCAACATTGTACATAACATCTCCAGCATAGTGCTTCACCAAAAACTGCGCACCACGAGACTCGAAATGAGGATTTGATGCCAGCACCGATGTACGTTGGATGAAACTATTATCTGCCGCCAAAGGGTCCGCGTGAGCCGTGGCACAGGCATCGTTCAAAGCTGCGAAGATGCCTGGAGGTCGGCGTTCCTCGATAAGGTCACATACGATCTTGTTATTGAAGTACTTGATCGGATTCCACTTGATCTGTTCCCTAACATACTCCTCCTGCTCTGTCTTCAATGTTAACTCGATGAAGATTTGTTGTAACTTCTCGTTGACGTAGTTGATGCACAGCTGCTCGAATGAGTTATCCTGTTGGGAGAAAAGTTGTAAATAATGCCCCAAGGTTAGGAGCGTGGTATTACCTCGAAAATCTCGAATCCGAAGATATCCTATAACATGCACTTCAACAACGACCTGCGATGATGGAAAGAAAAAGATGATGTACCAAGATGCCAATCAGTTGTGATACAGAACCGCGCGACTTCATGGAAACGTTGATACGAGAGACGATCCACTCGAATAGATTATTGTAAATCGCTTTGGCGAGTGCATCACGTCCCGCACTGGCTTGAGACGGGTTCAGAGGGACATCATAGACGGATCCTCGGCGCCCGCCACGCTGGGTCTCCACGACCTTGGTTGTCATCACCTTCTGTACTTGCGCATCGTCGACTTCCATCAAGTACGCAATGTAGTCTGTGACTGAAGTATCTGTAATTGCCGAGTTACCATCGTCCATTTCATCGTACTGGACGTTACCCAGCCACAGGACGATAGCAAGCATGCGGAAGATTTCGCGTTGCTCTTCATTGCTGAGACCTATGACTTGCATGGCTTTCTTCGAGGATGTCAGCCAGCTGATGTGGAGGATTGCAAGGCCCTACCTGAGTCTCAGCGAAGTCGTTGACATCATCGATACCCTCCACGTCGAGACAATTACTCATGTTAGTATATGCATATGCCTCAGGGCCTTGGAGGGCAACGTCCTCTGGCGGAGATTTAGGGGCCGGGGAACTTCGAAACGACGTTTACGACGTACGACGCTGTTTATCTGAGGCTGCCTTGGTAAATTGATAAAAGATGTGGAAGTTACGTTCATTCTGGACCTGACCAACAACCCGAGCCTTCTCAAGTAGATAGTTCGTAATCTGTGCGCCTATAGGCTCTCCCCTTTCGTTGAACATAATTTCTAGGTACTTCCCCTGCAAGACGATGAACTGCTGTCTTCCGAAGTTTAGGCGCAACTCACATGGCGACTGGAGTTGTTATTTCGGAGAGTCTTGGCACAGCCGAAACTCTCCAACAATGGGTTGGTAGCCAGAACCATGTCTTTGATTTGCTGGATACTACTGTCTTGTCCCCCGGATACGGCTGCGATGTATTGCATGATACGTTTCGCAGCCTCCGTCTTGCCTGCCCCCGATTCACCAGAAATAATGACGCACTGGTTTTCGTGATACGCGTTCATATTATAGTACGAAGACTCCGCGATTGCGAATACATGAGGCGGAACCTCTAGCCTGTTCTTGCCTTGATACTTGCGTAGGATATCCTCAGTATAAATCCCCAGATCTGGGAAGAGTCAGCCTATTACAGAAAACAAAGGTGTTGTACAGCACCTCGAAAAGGATTGACTGAGATTAACACTCCTCCGATGTATGTGTATATCTCGCCGTTCGTCCACCTCTTCTGTAGATTCTCATTTACGCTCTCGTTGCTGATCGTTGAAAGTAACGTCATGTCTGATACGCCGACGTGCTTCTTCTTAAAACCCTCTTTCCAGTCTGCCTGAGTAGTTCAACTGAATGAGCGTTCATCAGATGAAGTCAAGAGTAGCACACACTTTGGCCACCTTGGTAGGGCCGGATTTCTTTGAAGCATTAATAACTTTCTTTCCAGCCTTCTTAGAGGGCGCCTTTTGCGCACGCTTATCAGCAGGTTCAGAAACATACATGTCTGTCTACCTACCATGCAGCCTCACAGGTATACTTGTACGCAAGGTGAGCCGGAGAGTGAGTCGAGTGCAAACACTGTGGCTGACACTTCGGGCAATCGAGGCAGCCGTCACGGGAGAAGCTTAGGTCACGGTCGGGAGGCGGGCGCCAAATTTTCAAATCCGGCCACTCAGGGCTCTTCACGCACGTTGCCACGCAACAACACCATACAGTACCCTGCTCAGCTACAGACCTACGTAGGATATAACATGTAAGTCCATGTTGCTGTGGACGAATCAAATAATAGACATTTTTTGAATCTACACTACATATATATGTGCCTACCTGCAGCAGAACATATAGCCAACTTGTAAGTAGTGTGTTGTACTCCGTACCATTACACCCGCCGCCACTGTCTCGCGAGCCTCAGGTCAGCAGGTGGTTAATGTAGGTAAATCTTCCATGCGCCGACACTATCTCATTGTGGAGGCCTCGGAGCATAATACTGAATTAGGGAAAAACGTCTTCAAACTTGGCGACATCCTTTGCGTTCTGGGTTGGTCTTCGCGCTATGTTTTGTGCCGTTGCAGTTTTATTTTTCGTATTTGATAGCACATTACACAGGTTACAAGGGAAATCCCTTTTTGTTGGTGAAGGTGGTATCGTCCAAACTGTTCCAAGTCGTCTCCACTCCCCACTCTGAATCAGAGCCTTCGTTAAAGCTGCAAATAAAAAACTGATAAGTATTGTGTCCGCGCGTCTGAGCAGTGATATTGTGCTGAGCACGACTGGGCCCGGACTCGAGGACTTGCATGAACGAACCTGCTCCATAAGGAAAGCTGCTGTTTTCGTTTCAAGACGCCCTGTCGCAGCTCCCTGCTTAAACTCGCAGTCCACGCACCGCCAAACGCAAAACCACGTGTTTGCCAGACCGTTGATATTCGATCCTGATACTTACCTACTGCCAGCCAGGAACCCAGGCTGGCACGAGTCGCGCACGGCCTGAAATTTGTCGCCCGTGAATAAACAACTTCAGGTACATAGACATGATTGCACTAAGGCTGTACACGATGTTCTACAGCAAGACACAATGTCAACGTCGGGTGACTCTCGTCACAAAATATCTATCCATTGGCAGCATTCTAGTTCGCAATGATACAAGATAAGTGTCAAGTGGCGTGTGCATGGGACAGGCAACGAGGCCGACGTCTTCGTCAATGAAATCAATCGATCCTCTAGTCGCCACATGTGCTCTACATGTATTAGGCGTGCCCTCTTGTCCTCAGTTTGATTTTCATACCTGTCTCTCCGATAAACACCCAATTACCACCACTTCCGAATATTGTCTTTGATTCCCATTAATTTTTCCTCCATGGCTGAACCCGAACAGTCGAGGTATGTTATCGTCTCTTCCTTGACATTGCCATCATTAACGTCTTTCCGTCTGTATCGCGAATAATGCGACATAAGAAAAGCCCTCCCAGAGACAACGTTGTAATTGTCTGATCGAGCGCGACGAGAGGTAAGGGAGAAATCTCGTTATATGTATTGATAGCACGTCTAATCTAATCGATTCGGTCGACGCGTAAGTCACTATCATTATGTGGTACGGCGACATCGGACTTCTGATGGCAGAACACACACATTCTCGAGATACACAGCCAGATGTACAAAGACCTAGAACACCAACAACTTACCAACTACAACAGAGGCACGATGTCGAGTCCCGCCGTCAAATTGATCGCTTACTAGGATTTTCGGGAAAATCGTGATGAAAGCATATCGTTGGTTAGCAGCCAACTACGAGACGCGTGATACCATTTATTTATTTATTTATTTATTTGGTGAGAATAAGTCAATGGTGACCTACATCCATGTCTCAATTCAAAGCAGGGTTTTCTTCAGGGGGGTGTATCAAGTCCATACACTCGCTGGGATGATTCACAAAGTACGTTCTGGTGTCCATACTGTATTTTGACATGGCCAAACCAATGTCTTGGCTCGGCCGTTTAATCT